>JAXBDA010002810.1:0-39419 GCA_036023075.1 Gaultheria prostrata | reverse complement strand
TCTCAATGAGATCTATCAAACAAGATCCCCATTGCTTAGAAAATTATTTTTGTAACTATATTATTTTTTAGTTTGAAAATTGCACGTAGTTTCGTAGGGGGCAAACATTTTGGAACGGAGGGAGTAAAATAAAGAGAGACAACGATGTGAACTTTTACCAACACCAAAAAATACAGAATAACACCAATAAATATGAAACTAAGCATGTTTCTTATACCAACTCATATTGCAAAAGTATTAATGTTTATCTAATCCTATCTACTGAAATCAGTAAAGAGTTTTGGGCTTCTAAAATTTCAATCGGCCTTAGTTTTTAAAAGTGGACGGGCTAAGTGAGTTGGGTTATAAATTTTGGGCCTTATTTTGTTTGAAATGATTGTAATCAAACCTCATTGAGACCAATTTCAGTACCAAGATGTTTCATAGATCGAAAAATATTAAAATTGTTACTATTATTTTGTTTAACAAAAAAATAGAGGGGGGATGCACTATATAGTTTGATGATATATATATTTTTTCCAATGTAATAGTAGGACTTTTTTAAATTGTAGGGGGGACGACTGTCTCTACTAGCCACCCCCTGGCCCTATCCTTGCGTGTAGTGGCCATGGAGACAAAGGTTCTGGATGAGCCGAAGGTTACTGATGCAACAGCGTCGATGGAGGATGGGCTGACCATATAAGAGATTTAAAAAACTGAACCCTTTTATAATATAGATTATGATTGGAAAATAGGAAAAAGAATAAGGTAGGGAGAGAGAGAGGGGAATAAAGTGATAGTTGCTCACAATGGAAATATGGAAAAGATAGACGGCAGAATTAATTTTGGCTGTTACGATTAAAGCTTTCTTTTTCAATTGTGGTTGTTACGTGATTGAAGAGAGGGTGGAAATTTGTGTTCCCAAATCAGTAATCATGAGTAAGCAAGTGGGGAGAAAGAGACTATCAAAATAGGCAATGTTTTTGGGTTCCCAAGTATGACGGACCATTTAGGCAGTAAAATTTGAGCCCAAAAATGCATCTTGGTCATCGATTAAAAGCTTAATCGATCTAAGCCCTTGAGGGCTGGCGTAAAAATCAATCTCGACCTTCCGTTGAATCCAATGACTGAAAATATAAGGGATTCAAAAAACTAAGTCATTTTATAATATAGATGATTTTACATTCCTCGTCTTGATAAAAGTTACACTGAAAGACAAATAATTGAGTGCATTCATAAAATGAAAAGAGTATGAAAATCAATTTCTCATAGCCGTTGTATATTAATAAAATAAAATAAAATAAATTTGTCTAACGAAGGACCACCCCATAGGAGACCACTAATTGGACCCACCCATAGAGCGTAAACCTTTGGACGACTTGAAGTAACCACCACCCCCAACCTGCTTGTTAAAACGTGATACCAATTCTAGAGAGGAATCGAACCCTGAACAAAGCTAGGCAAGGGCTTTACCCTTTCGTTGGGGCAAACCCACGGGTAACTATACATAAATATTGCACTGAAAGACAAAGAATGGAATGCATTCATAAAATTAAAAAAAGAAGTGCGTGAGACTGAAAATCATTTCTCATTCCCTTTTTTTAACTGGATACGTATTTCTATTTTGTTTTAGAACTAGAAATGTATTTCCACTGGACTCAAAACTTTTAGCTTTGGGCCAGGGTCATTGACCATGCTAAAACCCCGTCTTTATTTGGTCCAATTAACAGTGGCCCATTGCCAGCCCAAAAATGCTCCCTGTAGACTTCGTGTTCTTTTCTTCTTCTTGCTCCCCAAGAGATTCCCAACACCCACCTCTACTCCAACTTCATTCTCTCTCTCTCTCTCTCTCCTCGATTGTATATATATTCAGTTATACGTAGTTAATTTCTGATACAGATTCAAGAAGTTTGCTTGCTCTCACTGATTTGGGTTATGGCGAAGATGATGATCAGAATTCGAAGCAGAGACGGGTTAGAGCGAGTCACAATCGACAACCCCAACCCGCGCCTCACAATCGCCCAACTCAAATCCACAATCGAGTCTCAACTCAGAGTTCCTATCCCCAACCAAACCCTATCCACCAACCAAAACCTCCTCCTCGCCAAAACCCCATCCGACGTCTCCAAGTTCACCGACATGACCAACCCACAAACCCTAATCTCCACCCTCGGCATAGCCCACGGCTCGATGATCTACTTGTCCTACGAGGGCGAGCGGACTGTGGCGGGGCCTAAGTTCATCCCGTCCGGATCGTTCGGGCGCAAGATGACTATGGATGATTTAATTGCCAAGCAAATGCGGGTCACTCGACAGGAAAACCCTCATTGTGAGATGGTCTCGTTTGATCGGGATGCTGCCAATGCTTTTCAGAACTATGTTAATGAGTCACTCGTGTTTGCGGTGAAGCGCGGGGGGATTATGTATGGTACGGTGTCACCGGAGGGGAAAGTCGAAGTGGATTTCATTTACGAGCCGCCGCAACAGGTTGAATCTTTAGCTTTGCAGATTAGATGTAACTTTATTTTCTCATTAAGGCTAAGGATAGTAAAAGCTATAACTCTTGTATTAGAGAGCATCCTTTGGAAATTGTAGGTATTATAGTTGTATACCCAAAATAGCATTGGTGACACATGTGGGAAATTGAAGAGTCACTTGCAACAGGTGCAATCCTACGGACTCTTCAAAAGTTAAGTTTTTGCGGTGAAGCGGGGTGGGATTATGTATGGCACGGTGTTGCCGGAGGGGAAGGTTGAAGTGGATTTCATATATGAGCCGCCGCCGCAGGTTAAATATTTAATTTGGTAGATTAGAGGTAACCTTGTTTTTGTTAATAAGGCTAAGGATAGTATATAGCAGTAGCTACTTTAGTGAAGTACTCAGATTCTTCGTCAAATTTGAGTAAAAATTTGAGTACAAGCTTTATTTGGTATCAAGCACTCGAATGAAAAAACTGAAGAACAAATTTTGAGTAAAAAAACTTCTTAACGGCATGCTTGCAAATTTGGTGTAAAAATTAGAGTCATGCTTGATTTGAGTACAACTCAACTTGGTATACAATTGTGCCAAGAAGTGGGGTGCGATTAGGGTGATTTTACTTATTTTTCAGTTTGAGTAAAAAAGAGAGTAGGGGGTGGTCCAGGTGGACATGCTCATAGAACGTGGACTTCTGTTAAGGAGGTGTTTAAATCGAATGGCGAACCAAATTTTTTATTTTTCACTTCTCATTTCCGTTGACGCGGTTGCTACCAAGGGTTTAGGCACTAATTACATGTATATCTATCAGTGGGATGGGACGATATTATTGATCTAAGGATTTTTTAGGCAAAGCCATGGACATTGTGTCGGACTGCTTTTCCACCATCTTTCCTAAAACCAATTGGGGTTAGTGAGAGCTTCAATTAAGTCTTTTATGGCATTCAACATCGCACCCGCAAGTCTATTTTTAGAGCGGTCGCAAGGAGTGGCATTGTGTAACCAAATCTATGGGGACACTCCGGGCCCAACAATCCCTCCCTCACAATGACGCTCCCGCGCCCCGTACCCATGACCTCATGGCTCTGATATCACTTGTTGGACCACTTTTCCACTATCTCTCATAAAACCAATTGGTGTTAGAAAGGACTTTAATTAAGTCTTTTATGGCATTTAACATCGCACTCGCAAGTCTGTTTTTAGAGTGGTCGCAGGGAGTGGCATTATGTAACCAAATCCATGGGGCACTCCGGGCGCAACACACTGTGGTTTGAAACAAATTAAAGGAAATAATATTAAGCAAAAAGTTTAACGCAGTTTTACCACTGTAATGTAGTAGTTTCTATGCAAAATAAGTGGGTGGGCCCTGAATTAATTAATGGGTAGTTAAATAGTCACTATACCATGTAGTGTTCCTTCCATTGTTATCTAAGAAGCGTGGACACTCTCCCGGGGTAAACGAATCCGTATCCCGGACGTGTCGGACACCGATATGCTCGGATACGTTCCCGATACGTGAAAATAGATATCCGAAAATTTAATTATTTTTTATAAGTCGGATACGTTTTCCAATACGCTCGGACACGTTTTTCGATATGCTCCGCACGCTACCAATATGTTTTGGGACACTCTGTGGGTCAAAATACAATTTTTAAAACTTGAAACTGGGTAAAAACTATAATTTTTAAATCTAAACAGAATAAATAAAACAATACCCAATAAATAAGGCGTAAAAAGTGTAATAACACATATATTAGACAAATAAATATCCTTTTTCTTCTCCCTTCAACGTCAAACTCAAATCAGCCCTAAAAAATTTTATTCTCAGTTTTTCTATTTACTTTTTCTATTTTTTCCTGTTTTTTAGGTATATATGTATAAATTTAATATTATATAACACATCCCCCAACATATTGTGTCCTAGTTTTTGGAAATATTATGTATCCTCATATCCATGTCATGTCCATATCCGTGCTTCTTAGATTGTTATGATTGTTTCCAAAATGGGGAGGACAAACTGAAAGTAAGGATAGTGAACTAACCGCTGTGGGAGGACAGCATTTCTGACAAATTTTGAAGTGAAAATTTTGATAGTAAATTTCTATAACGATGCAAGATAGAATATGTGTACTAAATAGAGTGGGCCCATTGCAACAGGGCACTGAGGAGGTTTTGATACTTTTGCGAGACCCTGATGAGGAGAAGCTGGTTGAGGCAATCGCGATGGGGTTGGGGATGAGAAAAGTGGGATTTATATTTACCCAGACGATCGGTCAGAACAAGAAAGATTACACGATGTCGAATGTGGAGGTTTTACAGGCGGCCGAGCTTCAAGCAGAAGGGGATTTGAAAGAGTGGGTGACGGCGATTGTGAAATTGGAGGTGAATGAGGAGGGTGGTGCTGACGTGCATTTCGAGGCGTTTCAGATGAGTGATATGTGTATTAGATTATTTAAGGAAGGATGGTTTGAAAGGGAGATTGGGGGAGATGTTGATCCTAAGTTATCGAGGATGAAGAAGCCTGTGGTCGTTGGAGGAAAGGATACCAAGGAAGTTGATAATGACTTTTTCTTGGTTGTAGTCAAGATATTCGATCACCAGGTACATTCTAAAACCTCTTTGATCACCTATATATTCAATTTTCAATCTGATTTATGTTGATTTTTATGATTGTCTAGTATGGTCATTAAGCTCTGTAATGGGATTTTGGTGTTAACTAGTAAATGTCTCCCTGGTCCCCTTGCTGTAAGTTCTTGGCCATCTAATTGCGGATACTGACAGAAGACAATCACCATATAAAGGATTATTGCGTTGGCTTGGTTTTCACTGCCTTCCTTGTGTTCCTCTTAACTATTTGTGTGATGAATTTCAAGGTATATAGGATTCTTTGTTGGTTACTTTTACAGGAGCTTTTGTTTTGTGGAGATCTTGCTCTTTCTCTATGTGTGAGTAGGATTGGGTGGTCTGGTGTTGGTTTGTATACCTGTGTCCATGTGGAGGTTGTGTTTGCTTATCATATGCTGACCTCGGTGATCCCTAATTAGTTACTTGTGTATTGTAATGAACGGTTGCCGGTCGGTAGTTTCCAATTGCGTTATTTTATGGTAAGGAACTGCAATTTTGAAGGGATGTGCTAGTTTAATATATCATCTCAATGCACAAGACTTTGTTTAGGAGTAACTTTGGCCAGAGTTTCTAGTCACCATTATTAGCTCTAGCAGGGTTATATGGTGTTGGATTGTAAATTATCAAGGGTCTTTGCATTGGCCTCTACTTGTTCAACTTCTTCAGTCTTATCTTCGTCATATAAGTATGAACCATATTGCGATTTATGATTGTGATTAGGTTGTCATATGTTGATTGTGATTACATTGATTTTCCTCTTTACGTAAAATAGAACAGAAAGGGCGAAGAAAAAGACTTTAATGCATTGCCCTACATTTAGCCAAAGAATGCACATGTACTGTAATGAACAAAATGGGATACACTTGATGCCAAAGGCTGAATCACTTCCCTCACAAATTGATAGTCCCCACTGCGTGAGACAAACTTTTTTGACAAAAAAATAAATTGCCCAACACAAAAGAGGGCTCTAAAAAAATTTCGTTTGCAACCAACTTCAAGTGCTATCCTTGAGTCACATCTTCTAAACCAAATGATTTTTGAGGTTGCTTGAACCTATTCAGGTGGTCCAATATGGTAGTGTGGATCGACTCATTTTCTATTC
Organism: Gaultheria prostrata; assembly: GCA_036023075.1. Taxonomy (NCBI): domain Eukaryota; kingdom Viridiplantae; phylum Streptophyta; class Magnoliopsida; order Ericales; family Ericaceae; genus Gaultheria; species Gaultheria prostrata. The sequence continues at coordinate 33,238 of JAXBDA010002810.1, read as the reverse complement.
AACCTATCCAATTTCGAAACCTTAGGAAAGGGTGCTTATCATTGAACAAATCCTTGCTTTCTCTGGTGGCATATCATGCAAGTCCTTTTTTCCCAGCTACTTGGGGCTATGTGGGGTTGTCACCACATCGTGACTTGAGCAGTAGTGTAATGCAAAGTCACATTGAGTCTGTTGAATGCATGGTTTCTGAATTGACGTACTTCTATCACATTTATTGAAGTAGGCTATGAACTTCATGTGGTTACAATATTAATCTGCAATTTGTTCTTACTTTTTTACGGTAATGCAGGGTCCACTTTCATCAATCTTTCCTGTAGAGAACAGGATTACCCCAGTGACAATGAAAGCACTGAAGAATCATCTGGACCGAACAAGGAGTCTTCCGTTTGTAAAGAGAATATCTGATTTCCATCTGCTGCTCTTGGTGGCGAGATTTTTAGATGTCAACGCAGATGTTCCAGCACTGGCACAGTGTGTACAGACACAGATGGCTGTCCCAGAAGGTTATCAGCTACTAATCGAGTCCATGGCCAGTGCTTCTTGATTCTGCTTTCACTCCCTTTTGCCACCTGATAAAACTCATTAACCCTTTCGGATGGTTTCCAATGTGCATTATCACTTGAGCTTTCATGTCTCCTGTGGAGCATTCTCTATTGCCTTCGGACAATTGGCTTGGCCTCAAAACTTGGCCCTTTGCTCTGGTTGTAACTAAACTCTAAACATCATATTGTTCAGTTTCTCTGGGTATTTATATGATAAAAAGCCATGTGTTTATAGTACGCTTACTTACGTCAGTATTTGTCGGAAGTCGGAATGTTGTATCATGTCTCTATATTATTTATATTCTGACGTGGATTAAAGTTTTCATGTGATTTCTAACGGTCGTGACTCATCAGTAGCAAAAACACACTGCAGTTTGGGAATCATGTTCTGTCATATCTGAAGCGTTACGTGTATGCTTCTCTCCAGGTTTCCTTATTCTTGTTCCAGTAAAAGCTGGCTTAACTTTTTAGGCCAAAACACAACCTAAGTCCCGAGCCACGTGTTTGACGAAATGATTGAAAGGGATAGCTTACTTGACTCCTGAATAAGTTTCTACATATAACAAACTTTAATTTCAGTCTACATTTCTACTTGCTTGATCCTACCAATAAACAATTTACTGCTCTATTTTTACTGCTTTAATTTACTTACTTGGAATTAAAGAAAACTCACAGATTGGATTCTTACTTCTATTGTGATCTCACCATTTTTCATGATCCAAAGGGGCTCACTTCGAGTTCGAAGCTGAAATAGTTTTGGTACTGTTGTATCAGGTTGAAGAAGTGACATGGTAGATATGAATATTTCTATGGTGCCCCACTAAATTTGAGTCATTAGATAAAAAATAGATGAAACTGAATCATTAGATGAAAACCACCACAAGAAAGAGGGTGGTTTTGCTTTTTTTTTTCCCTCGCAATTATACTTACCATGAACACATGTTTTACTTACCACAAAAACATACCACACTTACCAAACGTCTAGGCCATAAATTGCAGTAAGTAAAGTCAATGTTTATGGTAAGTAAAGTATGTTTATGGTAAGTAAAGTATGTTTTCATAGTAAGTAGATCCAGTGTTCATGGTAAGTAAAATTGGGATACCGGTGCCCTGATACTACTTTGGAGCACCACAGCCGGATCTCTTTGAAAGACATTGCACATTTTTTCACAAGGAGCGAACAATTTGGGACGGAGGAAGTACATATTAGTACTTCTTTCGATGTGCGTGTGTGTGTGTGTGTGTGTGTGAGTGAGAGAGAGAGAGAGAGAGAGACCCAATAGTTAAGAACTCAAAAAAGACCAGAACTCAAAAAGGACCAAAATGATTCAAAAAGTTGAATAAATGCTAGAAAGGGTAGAGATTTACTCTGTATTCATAGGCCACGTTAGGCTAACGCATACGTTAAAGGGAAGAGGTTGGTTTAAGTGAAAGTAGTGGACAGATGGCATGTTTTGGCAGCAATTTTTGTTTTTTTTACATAGAAAAAAATACTCAAAATTCATGTAGAATTTGAAAATTAATCCCCAAATTCGCTTAGAGTAAATCTAAACCATTAATTCCCATTTTCTGAATACTTTTTTTTGGTACTTAGACTGGTACAGAAATTGAAAACCATCCTAGGATAATCCGTAACACTCGAAGTATACCCAAGATAGTAAACAGCGTGAATTCGTAAATAGTGAGAGGCATATTGTTTAGAGCAGGTCACACATCAAAATTATAGGTAATGAGAGGTTACCAAAATTATACATAAGAAATAAATACCAAAATCATACAAAAATATACGTAATTGGGCGAGCCATACGCCCACGTTATAAGAGGCATGCTGTAGCGTTGTCCAGAGACCAAAGAAAAGTCTATGGTTTCAATATTCAAACACAGCTACAGAAAAAAACACCCTCCCTCCATCCTTCAGAATATCGATATTTTCTGATTGGGCTGCAAGATTAATCGAGGCGTGTGCAAGCTTGTCCAAATACTTTGTTATTAAAAGACAGGCTGAGAAATGAAGGCGGCCGCGGCGGTGGAACTGGTGTTTATCCCTTCTCCTGGGATGGGCCACCTGGTGTCAACGGTAGAGATGGCCAAGCAACTCATAGCCCGAGACCACCGGCTTTCCGTCACAGTTCTCATAATGAAAATTCCATTTGATAAATCAAAGGTCAGCTCCACCACCCAATCGCTACTACTCACGGCGGCGGAGGATCGGTTAAAGTTCGTCTACCTCCCTCAGCTAGACGAGGCGGCGATAACGGAGCTTCGGTCCAAGAACCCCGCCAACTTCATGAACGAGTTCCTCCACATGAACAAGCAACACGTGAGAGACCACGTGACAAAGATGGTCTCAGCCGAGTCATCTGAGTCGGGTCAACTCGCCGCCGCGTTCATCATAGACATGTTCTGCACCCCGATGATGGACGTAGCGGCCGAGTTCGGGCTCCCGACCTACGTTTTCTTCACGTCCGACTGCGCTTTTCTCGGCCTCATGTTCCACCTCGAGACCCTAAAACGGGATCACAACCACGATGTTACTGAGTTGAAGGAATCGGACGCTGAGTTGGAAGTACCGAGTTTTATGAACCCAGTCCCGGCTAAGGTGTTACCTTCGGTTGTACTGGACAAGGAATGGGGGGTCCACTGCTTTCCTGCATATTTCCAAGAGGTTGAGAGAAACAAAGGGCATTATGGTCAATATATTTGAAGAGCTTGAATCCTATGCGGTCAAGTCCCTCGCTGAGGACGATACGGTCCCGCCGATCTACCCTGTGGGACCCATACTCCACCTAGTGAAGGATAAAAACGAGGAGGAGGAGAACAAGATCATCACGTGGGTGGACGATCAGCCTCCGTCGTCAGTGGTGTTTTTGTGTTTCGGGAGCATGGGAAGCTTCGACGAGGACCAGGTTAGGGCATCCCCTATAGCCTCTCTAAATGCCCTCTCTACCCTATTTTACCAAGTCAAACTCTCAAAATCACTTACAGCAGCCTCCCTAAAAGCCTCCCTAAAAAGGATCCATGAATAGTGTCTCCTCAAATACTGTCTCATTTGTTGAGGCACTATTCACTCCTCATATATTTTTTTAATATTTTCTCTCTCTCTCTCTCTCTCTCTCTCTCTCTCTCACTCACACACACACACTAAATATTATAGTAATATTTTAATAGAAAGTAAGTAAAATAAGGAGTGTTGTTGGAGTGTTGATACAAAAAATGTCAAACTATAATAGATATGTGCATTGTTCATGAACTTGTTTGAGGAGTTATTGTTGGGGTTGCTCTTAGTTGATACTTGATACTCCTAGATTTTTCTTTTAGAATTTATTTGTTTGATCGGATATGAGTATTTTATTGAACTATACATCTAAGGTGTCCACAGATCCGGCCCGGAAGATTTTCGGGGGCCATAAGCCAAATTTGAATCTGGGACCTCTCATTTGTTTTTATATAAATTAGTTGTTCAACATTTAAAACAAGAACATTGTTGTGGTTCAATGGCGCGCTACTTACTTCAATGTTGTACCCTAAGGTCGCAAGTTCGATCCTCTGAGGAAAAAAAAAAAAAAGTAAGCATGAAAAATTAGAGAAGCGAGGATCAAGCACTCAATCTCAAAGATAGATAAGGGCATCCTCATCAGGTTATCCAAATTAACTTTTGATCAAATGTAGGGAGCCAACCCCTCAAAATAGGGCCAAAATCAGGCTGACCAAATAATTTACCAAATTTGTTATTGCTACAGTACCGACGCTAATTTGCATCGTCACTATTCACTCACTTCTCAATTTTTTATTACTTCTTTCAATGTCTTCTCCTGCGCTTCGTCAGACTTGAGGGGTAGGGACGAAAAAGTGTCTGACTATTGAATAGAAAATATAGAAAAAAGGCACTTGGAAAAATAATCTAGTGTGGTTGCTGTGATTATTGAATAAAAAAATAGGAGTAAAGTTAGAATAGAGAGTCTGATTTTTTGAGTTTTTTTAAAAGTGACTTGCTAATTTATAAAAGGTATTTTTGTGGTTAAATTTGGTATTTTATTTTTAGTCGCCTGATAAGGATGCTCTAACACGCTACTAACCAACACACCAAACTAACCTTTTTGGAAAACTAACGACATAAATAATATTTATTATAATCCTATATTGGGGGCCTTATTTTTTGGCCGAAAACTGGAGGCCCTAGGCGACCGCCTGGAGGGCCTATACCTAGGGCCGGCCCTAGTTGTCCACTTGTTCTGGTATTAAATTAAGTCTATTTTTGGCCTTATAAGTCACTTTGAGGCCTGATTTGGCAAAAAAAAATATATGTATTTTGGTTTTTTGGGGGCCAATAAACCGGGGTCCTTTGACAAAAAAATCGGTGTTGATTTTTTTGTGACACGTGTTTCATCCAATGGTCAAGATGGAGTTCAATAAACCACTACTTTAAACGTATGTCGTTGGTTGCCCATTAAGAGTGAAATAAACCAATACTTTAATCCAAAGGAGTTTATGGTTTATTGGTACATAAACCAAAAAACAATTTTTTTTTTTTTTTGCCAAATCAGGCCTGACTTATTTTTTTCATCCTAATGGGTGTGTATTGTAACAATTCCCAAACAACAGTATTAACTTTAAACAATTACAAAACCAATTCTTCCAGATCTCTTAAACATGTACGTACCCATTAAAGTCCAAGATCTAACCCAGAGTTGTAGCTCAAGCGATCATGAGTGGACACTTAGGTACCAGTGTATGAAATCTCACCTCAAGTCGATGGGACAACGTTGACCTGCTGTAGTAATTTAACTCTAGTAATATCCTACCATCGTAAAATAAAAACAAATAAATGAAAACTCGAGAATCAGTTTCATTTGAGACCTACATTATAATAGCTTTACAGTTACTCCCCCATTTCACTTTTTAAACTACTACAAATTTTGGGTATCAAGAATTTGGATTATTAACCTCAAGAAAAACTCTGGTTACTCCATTACAGGTGAGGGAGATAGCGCAAGCCCTAGAGCAAAGCGGCCACCGGTTTTTGTGGTCCATCCGGCAGCCTCTGCCAAAGGATCAGAAAATAGAGATGCCAAGCGAGTACCAAGACCTGAAACAAGTGCTAACGGAAGGGTTCCTAGAACGTACAAAAGATATTGGGAAAGTGATCGGTTGGGCCCCGCAGGTGGCAGTGCTATCTCATAAGGCGGTGGGAGGGTTTGTGTCACACTGCGGGTGGAACTCGATATTGGAGAGCTTATGGTGCGGAGTGCCAATGGCCGCATGGCCGATGCATGCCGAACAACAAATGAATGCATTTCAGTTGGTGAGGGAATTGGGGTTGGCCGTCGAGATAAAATTGGACTACAAGAATGATTTTAGATTTGATAGAAATAATATTAAATTGGTAACAGCAAATGAGATAGAGAATGGAGTAAGGAAATTGATGGAGAATGAGGATAAAAGCACTGAAGGAATTAGGCAGAAGGTGAAGGAAATTAGTGAAAAGAGCAAGATTGTTGTTAAGGAAGGAGGGTCATCGTACAATTCTATCGGACGCTTTTATCGAAGATGTCATGAATAACGTACACTCCGATAGTTAAATGGTGAAATGTTTGTACTGAGATTCATATGACACATCATAATTCGTGGGGATCGACTAAGGACTTGCTTTTCATCTCATTTGAATTTCTCTCTTTTTTCTCAATTAATTTAGTTCACATGAGTATTTTGATTCTCATTTTGTTGTCACATATTAAAGCTTCGGCCCAACTTCTTTTCCCTTGCTGTCCCATATATGAGCTGCATGATCTAAGGTCACTTCTTCATAAATCTCTTTCTGTTTCAAATATACGGTGGCATCCTCAATCTAATTCAATGAATAGAAAATAATTTTTTTACAAAACTTACTAGTTGGGAAACCCTGTCATTTTGGCTAAGGAGTAGAGGCCTTCTTTTTTAAAACCATATTTTTATACTACTGCATTTGGCTTTTATCTGGTTCCCCCAAAAATCCCGACCTAACCGATCTTCTCTGAAACGGCATCAGTTCCTTGATGAGTTCGGTGGGGATCGGTATGGAAGATATCCACTAGGGCTGCAAACGAGCCGAGCCGAGCCGAGCCGAGTTTTGCTATGCTCAAACTTGTTTATTAAGTTTTTAACGAGCGCGAGCTTAGTAAAAACTTTACGAGCCGAGCTCGAGCCGAACTGGACTAGGCTTGACTCGAGCTCGAGCTTGTTCACGAGCCTTAACGAGCCAACAAAAAAATATATAAGTATAATTCCATGGGCTTAAGACAACAAAGAAAGTTTTACTTATGCATGTATCATGTATGTATGTTTTATATCTATATCATGGCCAGCCCTGACAATTGGGTTGCCCTAGCCCGACCTTAATTTTGATTGCCCTATTACGTCAAAAAAATAAAATGACATACAAGTCAGAAAAAAAAAATCAATGTTATCTTGTACTTTAGCTTTAATGGCAGGGAAAAAATATATATCATAATCAAAATATAACACCGGTTATAGTGTTTTAAGCAAGATCCAATTTAAAGAAAACTTCTCATTGCATTTTTTAAAGCAAATTCTTTAATTGAGTCATCATACTAACTTAATAAAGAACTCATTTTTAATTGAAATCATAACCAATTCACTTAATCTTTTTTTGGTGACATGGTATTACAAAAGTAAATTTTATCAACTTCAACTTAGGAAAAGTTCTATTTGACGAAGCAACTATAACCGGCAGTGCTGACCATTATACTTTTTAAAATACAAATATATTGATAAACGCATAATTAAAGATATGATTGTGTAAGTTTATTTTGAAGAAAATAAAAACAATTGTTTTATAATTTAATTAACTATGATTTGTGTGAAAAAAAATTAACAAACCATGTTAGTTCGCTCATTAAATTTTGGACTCTACAACCAAGAAAGTATAACTATATTTTAATACTAGGTTTGTCAGAGTTTTATTTATCTTACAATGTAGATTCATCAAAAAAATAAGGCCAAAAATATTTTATCTTACAATGTGTGGATCCAACAAAAAAATAAGGCTAAAAATGAACCTAGCCAATTTGAAATAAGACCAAAAATCAATGGCCAAAAAAGAACCTTGCGGGATTCAAACCAATGCCACATGGGGCATAAGTCCTAGGGCTGTAAATGAACTGAGCCGCGAACTATTCGAGGCTCGATTGGGTAAGGGCTCGTTCGAGTTCGACTCGTCTACTAAACGAGCCGGACCTGGACCCCAATGTTAGGCTCGGTCCATAAAAGAACTGAACTTGAACTCAACGATATTCGGCTCGGTTGGGCTCGCGAAACCAGAGTATACATATATTTCGTAGGAATTTCACATATAACCTTGAACATGTAAGAACTTTTACATGTTCATAATGAAAATTTTATATCTTATATGTAAATAAAACTTTTAAAAGTACAACAAACTTAAAATTTTAATATATTTTTGTAATTTTATATATGTATGAGCTTATTTATGTACAAAATAAAAATTTTATTTACAGTTTTAGACTTGTATGAGAGCATAAATATAGTAGTATTTTTTACTCGTTAAGGCTCGTGAACATGTTCGAGTTCGAATCAAACCTAGGCAAGCTCGGCTCGAGATCGGCTCGTCAAATTTTTAGTGAGTTGGAGCTCGGCTCGAGTTCATTTAAAAAGTTAACGAACGAACTTGAACATTCTAAAGTTCGGCTCGATTCGGCTCGTTTGCAGCCCTAGGCATAACCATGTGCGCAAACCACTGCCACCAACTTTCTGATTGTTCCAAATCAAGGAGTATTTTACATATAATGTATACATCTTCGCGAATATTTTTTTTTTTTGGTTGCCCTCGCTCAGGGGGTTGCGCAAGCCTGGAGGCTTGCTGGGCTTACCCCTGGGCCGGCCCTGATCTATATACTCTATAGAAAAATAGTCTCAATTTCAAAATAATAGTGAAATTTAATAAATTTTTGAAAAGATAGTACATTAAGATATCAAATTGGAATAAGAAGTTATATTATTTTATTCCTCTAAAAAATAAACGAGCCTTATCTAGCTGAGCCTTGCTATGCTCAAGCACGTTTGTTAAGATTTTAATGAACTCGTCTCAATAAAAACTTAACGAACCTAAATCGAACGAGCTCTTTTCGAGCCGAACCGAGCCGAGCTCACAAACGGCTTGGTTCATTTGCAGCCCTAATGTCCACCCCAAACCAATCGATTTCGTACGTTCTTCGATATTCCGACCGAACCTAATTACACCAGACCATAAAAACCCATATAACTGTGTCAAATACGTTGCTTCAGGTCAAAGCGCCAATGGACAAGAAAGAAAAAACTTTTCACATGGATCACACACCAAGTCATCATTCGCTGGAAACCGTGACAGCTTCAGAAATTCTTGTGGGGGTGTTTAGAAATTCTACTACGGTCCTTTAAAAATCATAACTATACATAAAATAAATAAAAAAAGGGGGGCGGGGGCTGGGTATAACTCTGAACTGGTAGGCGGAGGACTTATTCAAGAATAAAGACTTCATCTTACAAAAATACTATAACTCTGAACTGGGTATAACTCTGAACCGGTCCACAAGTTTCTGGAAAAGAAGGGGCGGGTACCACCACGTGGTAGCCGTCGGCGTCTAAATTTATTGGGATAAATTTGTTTCCATAATTTATAACAATGTCACTCTTACATTTTGACTATTCAAAACATGTTCAAACGGTTCTAATGTGCTAACGGATATAGCGTGGCGTACGTACCCGGTCGGCAATACAAGTTTCTCATCTCTTTTGGGTATGCTTCTAGACTTCTACCCCAGTACTCCAATTATTTTACTCTGTATAATCCTGCCCACCGAGATATTCTAATAGAGAAAAACTGTTTTACGTCTCCTCCTCCCAAACCATGAGTTTTGGAGCGAACCCTGGTTTCAGAAATCAACCGGGCCTTTATTTTTTCCCAAAAAAATTTAATTTTTGATATACCTATTAATACCGGGCTAAGTTAAATTTTTGCATATGCACATTTTTCTGCCGGCCCTACTAGATGACGAATTCAGATCGTTGCGAAGTGGTATTGGTTGGATCCCTGGAGGAGCCGTAAAAAAGATTTTCTAATTCTTATATGGGTCTTGCTAATGTGTGCCCAATAGGCACACGTTAAGTACACAAACAAACAAAAAAAATACACACTCCAATATATCTTTTACACTTTTCAATACACTTTCATATATCCTCATACATTTTTCATACATTTCAATACACTTTTTCAACTTTAACATATGCCTATGACCCTATTGGACACACGTCAGCATATTTCCTTATATATCCGCTGCCAGCAAAGCCATGACCTCACTTCCAAATCACCAGATATGGTCTACAAGTCCAACACAAAGACCAATGTCTCTCCTTTTTCGCCGCTTATAAATTTAACACTCTTTCACAAGTTTCAAAGACATTCATAAGGAATCCAGTGGGCTCCGAGATCAGTCGAGTCGAGCGTGTGCAAGCTAGTTCAAATACTGTGTTATCAAAAGATAAGCTGAGAAATGAAGGCAGACGCGCCGGTGGAATTGGTGTTTATCCCTTCCCCAGGGATGGGCCACCTGGTGTCAACGGTAGAGATGGCCAAGCAGCTCATTGGCCGAGACCACCGGCTTTCCATCACAGTCCTCATAATGAAAATTCCATTTGATAAAGTCAGCTCCACCACCCAATCGCTACTACTCACCGCGGCGGAGGATCGGTTGAAATTCGTCTACCTCCCTCAGGTAGACGAGGCGAAGTTCCGGTCCAAGAGCTTCATGTTCGAGTTGATCGACATGAACAAGCAACACGTGAGAGATCATGTGACAAAGATGATCTCAACCGAGTCGAGACGACTCGCCGGGTTCGTCATCGACATGTTCTGCACCCCGATGATGGACGTGGCGGCCGAACTCGGGCTCCCCACCTACGCTTTCTTCACCTCCAACTGTGCTTTTCTCGGCCTCATGTTCCACCTCGAGACCCTACAACGGGATCACAACTGCGATGTTACTGAGTTGAAGGACTCGGACGCTGAGTTTGAAGTACCGGGTTTTACGAACCCAGTCCCAGCTAAGGTTTTGCCTTCTATGGCAATGGACAAGGAAGTTGGGTCCACTAGGTTCATGGGTATTGCCAAGAGGTTGAAAGAAACGAAGGGCATTATGGTCAATACATTTGAAGAGCTGGAATCCTATGCAGTCAAGTCCCTCGCTGAGGACGATACAGTCCCTCCGATCTACCCTGTGGGACCCATACTCCACCTCGTCAAGGACGAAAACGAGGAGGAGGTGAACAAGATCATGAGGTGGTTGGACGATCAGCCTCCGTGGTCTGTGGTGTTCTTGTGTTTCGGGAGCATGGGAAGCTTCGAAGAGGACGAGGTGAGTCAATATACCCACTCCGTCCCATTTTAATAGTCCAATTCGGTCTCTAAAATAGATATCTCCTCTCAAAGTGTTTCCAAATCAATTATCAAAGACTATCAGGTGAACACTGTTATTTCGCTGACAAATTTTAAACCTTGATGGCAATATGTGATATTTTCTTCTAAGTTAAACGCTTTGATACACCCAAAAAAATCTGTGGAAAGCTACAGTATATATGTTGGCATTAAAGTTACTCAACATGTACTTTTTACTACTCCATTGTAGGTGAGGGAGATAGCGCAAGCCCTGGAGCAAAGCGGCCACCGATTCTTGTGGTCAGTCCGGCAACCTCAGCCAAAGGGTAAAATAGAGATGCCGAGCGAGTACCAAGACCTGAACCAAGTGCTGCCAGAAGGGTTCCTAGAACGTACGACAAAGATTGGAAAAGTGATCGGGTGGGCCCCTCAGGTGTCAGTGTTGTCCCACAAGGCGGTGGGAGGGTTTGTGTCGCACTGTGGGTGGAACTCTACATTGGAGAGCTTGTCGTGCGGAGTGCCGATGGCCACGTGGCCGATGTATGCCGAACAACAAATGAATGCGTTTCAATTGGTGAGGGAATTGGGGTTGGCCGTCGAGATAAAGTTGTACTACAGGAAGGACTTGAGGTATGATAGCAATAACATCAAGTTGGTGACAGCGGATGAGATAGAGAATGGAATAAGGAAATTGATGGAGAATGAGGATAATAGCACAGAAGAAATCAGGCAGAAGGTGCTGGAAATGAGTGAAAAGAGCAAGATTGCCGTCAAGGAAAGAGGGTCGTCGTATAATTCTATTGGAGACTTTATCGAGGATGTCGTTAATAACGTCCGCTCCCCATAATTATATAGTGAAATGTTTTGTAATGGGATTCATATGGCATATCATGATATGTGAGGATCAACTAGCTAGGGGCTTGCTTTTGATTTCATTTGAATTAAATTTCCCCCTCTCTCAATTTAGTTCATGCATTTTGATTCTCCTTTTGTTGTCATATATTATATGAAAATTTATACTATGTTAAACAACAGTATTAACTTTAAACAATTACAAATCCAATTATTCCAGTTCTCTTAAAACAAGTACACATTGAAGTCCAGGATCAGACCCGGAGCTGTAGCTCAAGCGGTCATGAGTAGTCACTTGGGTGCTAGTGTATAAAGTCTCAGGTTCAAGTCTATAGAGCGACATTGACCTGCTGTAGTAATATAACTCTACTAACATACTAATATCTTACCGTCTAGTAAAAAAAAGTCTAGTTTATTTTGAGACATATTCTACTAGTTTTACAGTTACTCCCCCACTTTACTTTTGTAACTACTACAAATTTTAGGTACCAAGAATTTTGATTATTAACTTCAAAGAAAAGCTCTAGTTCCTCCATTACGTGTGTGGGAGATAGCGCAAGCCCTGGAGGAAAGCGGCCACCTATTTTTGTGGTCTATCCAGCAACCTCCGCCAAAGGAGAAAATCGAGATGCCAAGCGAGTACCAAAACCTGAACTAAGTGCTACCGAAAGGGTTCCTAGAATGTACGGCCGCTTAATGACGTCTTAAGATCAACTTCTCCAAGAGCTCACTGTGTGGGGTGAATGTGCAGCAGCAGGATGTGGCACTGTTAGCCCAAGTGATGGGGTGCAAAGTGGAATCCCTACCAATTAAATACCTCGGCCTACCACTAGGTGCTAATCCAAGAAGAATAAAAACTTGGCATCCAGTTATTGACAGAATCAAGAAGAGGCTGACTGTGTGGAAGAAAAGGTACATTTCTAATGGGGAAGACTTACTCTAATCATGTCTCCTATGAGTAATTTGCCTATTTACTACATGTCTATGTTCAAGATGCCAGTGGTTGTAGCAAGAAAAATTGAAAAGTTGGAGAGAATTTTTTTGGGGAGACACCACTGATAAAAAGAAGTTGCACCTTTTCAATTGGGATTTTGTTTGAAGAAGTAAGCAGGCTGGGGGTCTGGGTGTCAAAAAGGTGCTGCAACAATCAACAACTATCAACATAACTGTGCTCTTTTGGCCAAATGGTGGTGGAGGTTCTACAAAGAAAAGGAATCACTTTGGGTAAAGGTTATTAGGAGAAAATATGGTCTTGCGGTCTTGAACAGAGCTGTTGGCTGCCCCAAATGCCTCGTACTGGCTCTGTATCCAATAGTTGGGGAGATATTTGTTCAGTGGGGCAACACAACTCCTATATGGGTTCCACAATTCAAGAGGGGTTCAGAATCAGAGTCTATTCTGGCCATGCTACTTTGTTCTGGTATCACATTTGGATAGGTGATAGGGCTCTAAAAGAGGTATATCCCAGGTTGTTCTTAATATCCACCGGTCCACCCGAAAGGAGGCAATGATCAGTGAAATAGGGAGGGTCAATGGTGTGAGATGGAACCTACAGTTTAGAAGAAGAAGACTCTTTGTTTGGGAAGAAAACCAAGTGGTGGAATTGCAACAATATCTACAGCATACTGTATTGGATCAATCTAAACCTGATATCCTAAAATGGAGGTGGTCTGCAGATTTGTGTTTCACTGTGAGATCGGCATATGGACAATGGGAGTCTCAATAAGTAAACGCAGATCCTTTCCTTGGTTACTCTGGAAAAATCTATGCCCCCACAAGGTAGAGGTCTTCTCATGGATGGCAGTTCAGAGTAGGGTTGCCACTAGATCAGTGCTGCTAATAAGAAACATCATTCAAGGTCTTGATATGCTTTGTCCTTTATGTTCTATGGATCGGGAAACACCACAGCATCTCTTGGTTCACTGTGAATTCCCTTGGGATATTTGGGCTCAGATTATGAGTTGGTGGCATATCAATTGGGTTTGTCCATCATCATGTGCCACCAATTGGGTTTGTCCATCATCAGGCGAAGTTATTGGCAGTTTGGTGGTTCGATAATAAGTTTGGAAATTTGGAAAAACATTGTTGCGAAGCATCTTTCTTTGCAACAGTATGGTCAATATGGCTAGTAAGAAACGATTACACCTTCAACAATGCAATAAAGGTTAGCACAGTGGTGGATTTGATCAAGACAAGAGTGGCTATTTGGATGAAGACTAAATTTGATTGTAAGGTTTACACAGTGGAGGAATTTAAGGTATTCTTACATGGGATACGAAGGATAAAACTCTAAATTTCAAGTTCATATTTGGGGCTTGTAGCAGCCAATTTTCTGTTGGATGACTACTGTTTGTATGGTACTTATAACGTGATTTAAGCAGGCTTGATGCTTATCCCTCCCCCCTTTACCCCTCGATGTACCCTTATCGAGTTATATAATGTTCTTTTGCTGAGCCAAAAAAAAAAAGTAACCGTAATTCATGACAATAAACTTTTACCCAACACAGCAGTCAAACCCTTACTTCTTTGCCAACATACTTCATACAAGCCCATTTTTACACTCTTCTTCACACCACTCCACCTATAAACGAATTGTATTCCCTCTCTACTCCTTTCCACACTCCTTGATCAGTTTACCACGCCACCTCATAGTGAACGATTCATTTACTTCGTGTCATCGACTAGGTGATCCAAGTTGATCAAACAGCAATGGACTCTCTCTCAAAGCGAAAATAACGTGAATGAACTTATAATCTCAATCAAGAGGATACTAAATACCCTTGGGCAGAAAATGGCATGAAAACAACATATTTCAAGGACGGACTTCCAACGTCAAGTACTTTGTCTTATAAATGGGACAACTGGGCTAACTAAACTCATTTCTATTTAAGCTGGGTTTCAGAATCTATCCACTTGGAACAAATGATAAGGAAGGCCAAATCCAAGCAATCAACAACCTCATGGTCGTCATACACTTCTTCTTTGGTAATATTGTTACATGTTCACAACAGCAGCTGCGCATGACTAATCGCCAATAACTCTAAAAGACCTGATTTCAACTGATCCTAATTAGGCCGAACCTATATATTACACATTCATTGATTACAAAAACACTTTACAAGAAAATCACAATTCAAATTCGTCTATTTAATAAATTAAAAGATAAAAACATACGTATTAGCTGTCATTCTTCCATCCATGGTGCAGTTTCGTATTCCTTCGAGAACTTTCAATACTGGCTATCTTTATCTGCAAATGAAGTAGACTTCAGTTGTTTGATACATTAGTTTTGACATAATTGTGATAAAACAAGAGAATTAGCATAAATTTTCCAGTATTTTAAGAACCTAGAAATGTTTTGAATGAGACTAAAAAATACAAGGAGGATATGGGTCTGCTACACAGACACAGACACGGCACATGTGCAGAAATGGCAATTTTGAGAACATGAGATACATATATGACAAGAGAGTGGCGGATGGTTAAGGCCGTTTTGACAGGTAGTGATTCTAGCGCAGTTACAAGACACAATCATGGATAGATCTGAGCAGCAACTCAAGGTAACTCTAAGTGCGACTTGGATGCAAGTCTTCAAAGGATGAGACCAGACCATATTAGCATATGGATACACAGGAAGCTATAATTTCAATTTTCGAGAGGCTATGTGATGTAGCTGACATTAATAGGAATGAAGATTAATATTCTTGCTCTTGCTCTTGCTAGAAATGAAGAACAAAATCTTTTGACCACAACAAAACCTAGTTATTTGCGATCACATTAAGGACCATATTCTATTACGCTATGTTTTATTTTTCACAATATCACTTACTTTAGTCGGTTGTTTCAGAGTTATGCACATTGCAATATTATCCATGGTCGGTGAGCGCACCCTACTAATTACCCTTTCCAGGTAAACAGTTAGGATGCCAGATGTGGTTCTGAAGGTTTTGAGGACATCTTGTGTTATGAACTCCATAGTTAAGACTAAAACTTGCTACATTTCCTTCTACTTCTGGAACCTTCTTGTAAGATGCTAAAATATCTCTATTATTACATTGCCGACTAGACACATGGGTTCCCTTTGACTATTACCTTCGAGTTTTACGATTTTTAAGATATTTATCTGATTAGCCATACCTGACAGTTTGATAGCATGGAAAGCTTGTTAGGCTTTAGTGTCCATTGGACCAAGGCTCCTTGGCTCACAGCTCTTACCTTCATTGAGGGTTTGACAAAAGCAATCTTGCTATATGTATTTTACAGAACGTGTCTATTAAACTGGTTAGCATCAGAAAACGAATGCGTGTTTCCGGTTTCATCGTTAGGGAAAAGTTAAGAGATTAAATTGCACATAGATGCTCTAGTCTTCATGTGCATCAAAGTTCTCAAAACTTCTTAAAACATGATTAGGAAGTACAACCACAAGCACTTCAGCCAACTACAACCGAATCCTTTCACACAAGTTCACCAACTGCAAGAAGCACCTCACATCCAACCACCATTGCCGCCTCCAATACAGCTATCTAACACCACAAGCACCTCACCTCTAACAACCAATGCCTCCTCGATTCGCATTTCGGACCACCTCTACTCAGCACTATTTCCTCCCACTACCATCCGCAGTCACACCTCGTAAGATAGTGTTTCCATCTTCTCTACCAATTCTACTTTTATTGACTCTAGTATGATGTGATTATTGCTTTCAATCTCGCAGTGGCTCTGGGTTAGTGTTCAGATGTCAATGTAAGAATAACTCCACATTGCTGTGATAATTGATTATGGACAACACTGTAATACACTAATATTCTCTCATTAGCTATTTGTCATTTTTTCCCTTCGTATTAGCCATTAAACAAACCAATTGATTCTAATACCATTCTATCCCCACACAATTCCATGTTGGGAAATCATATAAGCGGATGGGAAGAATGATTCCTTTGCATTCTCATTCCTTGTTGCTAGGCCAAAAAGGGTAGAAGGGGGCAACCAAGTGATCCTCCCAGGCATGATATAGGAGCCTCCAGCTGCTATTGGGGACCACAACTGGAGGAGGGCCCTACCACATGAGGTAGGCCATAGCCGGATCCCAGCTCAGCCAGAGTCCTAGGGAGTGGAAGCCGGAAGCGCGGGAAACAAGTCACTCCCAAAAACTCAAAAACAAAGAAACTTGCCCACCAAAGCTAGTGGGAGTAAGCCCCACCCAATACGTTATCACCCTGGATGGTTGCTTCCATTTCCATTCCAGTACAGACAATTTAACCTATTTAATTCCAGCACACCACAGGTGCTTAACTGAATCGTAAACTACCTTAGTGTCAAAGATGCTCCTCATGTACGTCTTGATGCATCATCATGCAAATGTGCAGATCTCAGATTGGGATCTTCCTGCCATAAAGAATAACAGCCAACTATCAACATAATGTGAAACAGTGTAACTGTCACTATGGCAGTATAAACCATATGGAAAACTCACTCGAATGCCATAGGTGAAACCTGCTTGTGTTCGAAAAAAATCCATTTGACCCTACAAGCAGAATGACCGAGTAAACAAAGTACATCAAATATATATACCCACACATGCGCGCATATATATCACCGCAAAAAAAGTCAGTATATCACAAAAAAATATACCAGCCCATGCAAGGAAGGTTGCGTGTTATAATAGCCATCGTGATTAGGTGCTATCGAATTTAGCTGTCCCTACAAAATAATCAATTCAAGAATCAATCATCCTCTCTTCTTCACTGCACGAGCATAACTATCTTCCTTGTTGCTAAAATCAAAATCACAATATGATATACCAGCCCCGGAATAGTCTGTGGAGTCCCATAGTAGTTATCACGCCCAGGTGCCATTAGATTCAACTGGACCTGCAAAAAGCATTAACCGGCAAAATGAAATATGCACATTTCCCCAATAAGCATGAGAAGAATGACGTAATAAAACAACGCATACCATTCCTTGCATACTCTGTTGTGGACTAAAATAGCCATCAAGCGTGACAGGCCGTGCTGTTAATTTTTCCTACAGAAATACCAACCATAATTTGATCAACTATGGGTGTACGGATTGATCATAAGAAAAAGAAAATTAAATACTGTGGTTTGAACCACAAATGTGTATTCCATAGTCCCTTGTCCATGCTCCAATGGGTATGATCTAGATAATACACATACACAATTAGTACCCTAACTAAACTTAGGATAGGACAAACCATTTGTTGCAAGCTGTCTTCAGTCCCAACAGTCATAACATCTTGTTCTGAGTTGACCTGCAATACCCAAAGAAGCTGGCTTTAATGATATGACTAAAACAGAACAAGATTAGGAGAACTTCAACAGGTACTTGTATTGACCTTTCTTTTCTTGGTTGGGTTCTTCTTTCTATTTGTCTTGCCTAAAATCCTGCTCTGGTCTTCTTCAATGCAGAGAAGACCTGCAGTGACTGATGTGCCAGTCTCTCCAAGATTCTTATTGGAGTTATTAACACTCACACAATTCCCATAAGTATCGTCCAGCGCCCGAAGTGCGAAATTGTAGCTCTCTTGGGATAAGGAACCCTCTTCACCCAATTTCATTGCTCGTTGACATAAACCATTGTATCTTTGCAGCCTAGATTGCACCTGTTCAGATGATTCTCCAGTTAAACACCTACTCTTGGCATCTTTTGTCCACCGTTTCAAAATGTAATGAGATGGGATCGTGGAAAGGCCACAGATTTGGAGAACAATTAATGCATGTCTACAGAGGAAGCCTTTAAATTCAAACAAACGGCAGACACAAGATACTTCAGACTTCAAACTGTTCCACGTGACAGTGAACTCCTGATTCTTTTCAAAATCTTGAACTCTAAAAGTAGTGGTAGTCTCATCTTGTCTCTCTTTTTTAGGATGGCAAGCAACTGCACCTAGAACCTCAGTTTGGAACTTCTTAAATACTACATGTGTATACAATCCTGAAACATGCTTTTCAAAAGGAGATGGAGACTTCAATGTAGGTTGTCTGTTCCATGTATCTAAATCAGCTTTTGCTTCCTCTTCATACCTGTCCTGCAAAATTGCTTCATACTGTTTCATAAACTCTTGCACAGTAGTCTTCTTGTGCATGTATTTGTCAAAGAAACAGTTCACACTCTCAGATCGCTGAGGCAAACACATTCCAGCTAAAAAGATATCTCTCATATAGGTTGGAGCCCAATGTGAGCGATCTTCATACAACGATTGGATCCATTCATTCTCTTTGAGTTCAAACCTTTCGACCAATTTGTTCCATCTCTTGTCAAACTCCTCATGGGTCCAAGACCTATGGATGCACTTTTCTAACTTTGCCATGAAACTTTCATGTTGTTTCAGTAAATGACTAAAAGTTTCTGAAATCTTTCCTATTACATGCCACAAACAAAAGCAATGATATGCAGATGGAAAGACCTCTGAAATCACTGTTTTCATGACTCTGTCTTGGTCCGTAATTATAACTTTCGGAGCTTGTCCGCCCATTGCTTTTAGCCATGTCTGGAGTACCCAAGAAAATGTAGCTACACTTTCATCAGCCACCAGAGCACATCCTAGCAGCATGAATTGATAATGTTGATTCACCCCAATAAAAAGAATAAGAGGGATCTTGTACTTGTTTCTAACATAGGTAGTATCAAAAGAAACGACGTCACTGAAGTTGATGTAATCCTGCCTACTTTTGGCATCAAGCCAGAACAAATTCTTCACCCGTTGATCCTCACTTAGATCTATAGCATGAAAGAAGTTAGAATTTGCAATCTGCATCTGCGTGAAAAATTCAAGCAAAACCTTTCCTTCTCCTGCTTCTAAAGCTAGATTCCGACCTTTATCATACGGATGTTTGGAGTCATTCTTGAGACCTACAACACTCTTGTACTCAGCAAATTGTCTCGCCATAGCAGCATACATCTTTCTGGTTTGTTCACTGACAGCTTGAGCTGGTAACAGCTCATGATTATGCTCCTTTTCAAATCTATGAATAATCCACTTACCGTCTGGTCTTCTCTTCACATGCATGCATGCTTTGCAATCTGTTTTCGCACATGATCGCCGGCTAGTTGAATTCTCCCCTTCTTGTTTATTCCCTTGTCTGATGCGTTGTCGATTCAACGACTTTTCATACTCGCGTTTGGTGCCATATCTTGAACATGCAAATTTTGCGTCTATGAACTCGCGCGATGTCTTTGACCGACGGCTATTTTGTATTGCTGTATTGAAACCCATGGACCTAGCATATTCTTGATAAAAGGAATATGCTTCTCCATGTGATTCAAACTCCATACCAGAAAGAGGCTCAAGATTTGTATCCTCTTTGAACACCATATCTGCTGCAGGAGAATTCATGTCCCTTCCATCTCCAATGTTTAACTCGTCTCGAAAATCCACCATACTTCCATTCCCTTCGTCTCCATTGCGCAATTTGTCATCAGCATCCAACATATTGACAATTCCAATTGGTTCTTCCTCTTCTTTATCATTTTCCCCAGAAGGTAATCTAAGATCTATATCCATGGCGAGAAGCTATTTACTATCATCATCATACATCATTTTTATGTTATACCTGAAAAATAGCAGGGAGTTGAGAAAATATGAACAATCTTCAAAGAAATAACTATGTGAGATGATAAATGATAAATCGGAAATATTAAGATCTTCCATTTCTTCTACTCCAAAACCCACAAGACAAGTTCCAATTTCACCTATTCAATGCAAAAAGAAATTTATAGATGGAAGCATGGGTTTCAACTAAGTTGGGTTTCGACTAAGTCTACAAATGCTCACCATGATAAAAAAAACCAATTAACAGACCCGCACCTCCTTAGAGACCAGAACTACGAAGCCTACTGACTAAGAAGCACGGATACGGACACGGGACATGGACACGACAATATAAGGATACGCAGATACGTGATTTTCCCAAAAACTAGCACACGATACGTTGGGGGATACGTTACATAATATTAAATTAACACACACACACACGCACATATTGCATATTAAATTCAAATATTACCTAAAAAAATTACATTAAAATACAAAAAAGCATTCAAGATCTAACCCAAGCATCTATGGCAATTTTCACTTCATAGTATTTTGAGATGAGAAGTACACCATTTAGCATCATAAACAAAAATATGTTGAGTTCTTGCCGTGCAATCTCTCTCTCCTATATATGTCTCTCTCGGTCTCTCTGCCATGGCCCTCTCGCCTCCCCCCATCAAGATTTTTTTTGGGGCTGATTTTGGTTTAACGTTGAAGGAGAGAAGAAGAAGATATTTATTTGGGTGATAAATGTGTTATTACACTTTTCACCCCTTACTTATTGTGTATTGCTTTATTATTCTATTTAGATTTAAAAACTACAGTTTTTAACCCGTTTCAAGTTTTAAAATTTGTATTTTGACCCATAGTGTGTCCCAAAACGTATCAATAGTGACTCCGAAAGTGTCGAAGCATATCGGAAAACGTCTCAGATCGTATTAGAAAACATGTCCGGTCGGAAAATGTGTCCGAAACGTGTCCGACTAAAAAAATAACAAATATTCCAATACCTATTTTAACGTATCGGACACCTATCCGAGCGTATCCGTGTCCGATACATCTAGGATACGAATTCGTGCACCCCGGGGGAGTGTCCATGCTTCTTAGCCTATTGGCTATATTCAAATTCTTCTGATCACTGTTTTATTGCACTGATAAAATACGCATTCTTAACATTATAGAAACTTTACCAAGAAAAAAGCATATAAATGAAAAGACAAGAGGTCCTAACTCCCAACTCCAGTAGGTGCATTGTCAAGGCTTGTAAGGATTGTGATTGGAGGATGTAGGCGATTCATGGATCTTCTCTATCAGTTTAAGGGGAGCTTTACTTTGAAATCCCTCTACTCCCTTCTTGGTGGGGCTTAAGGTACCAGGTTTCATTGGAAACTGGTGTGGAAGTCTAGAGCCCTCACAAGCATATCTTTTTCATGAGATAGCAGTTCTTTTTTGAAAGGTCACCTGACAAATCTGCAGGACCAATCCTCCTATTGTCCACAGTCCACAGTCCATAAGATAGCAGTTCTTGATACCACTCTAACTAGATAACTTGGCCCGAAATGGTCATCTTATGATTCTCAGGTATTGCATGTGTAAGAAGGTGGAGGAAATGGTGTACCACTTGTTGCTTCACTAGAAGGCGGCACAAGATTTATGGAGTATACAATTCTCTGTTCGGAGTTGGGTGATGCCGGCTATGAGTATCCAGTTGCATGACTATTGAGTCTTTGCATGCCACGACAAAAGCGCTAGGATAACTTGGAGAATTGGCCGCTACTTTTGACGTACTGTGTATGGAGGGCAAGAAACATAACAACTTTAGAGGATGAACAGATGGTCATTGCTAACTCAAAACCTTTATCCCGATTTTGTGTTGGAGAGTCCATATCACGTTGCATTGTGCTTCTATCATTTCCACCACATACCGGCACCCATACCAGTGTATTTGTGCCGTAGGGAATCACAATATGTGCCCGCAAAGATAAGGGTGTCTACTTTCCTCACAGATTCGATCCAACAGACACAAATCCAAATAGAAAGGGAACGTGTAGTCGTGTACCATTCCGAAGCGATGTGTCTCCCTAGATATCATTGCATGACTCATCAAACTTAATCCATTTGTACTTGTTGCAACTTTACGTATTAATTAATAGTAAATAAAATACCCAAGGTGTGAAGATTGCCCCATTTAAATCACTTTCCAACGCGCAGTCTGTATTAAGTTTTATTTTTGGTGAAATGGGTAGTCTCTATTTTGCTACTAGTCTCCAAACAAATGCAAGGAAGTACCTATTCATGTCAAATGAAACCAAGTCATATTTTCCAATATCAGCTCCGCAGACTAGTTTCAAACATCACATTTTCCTCAGAATAGATCTAAGACCCATTTCACTGAAGTAAAACCTTCTAAAATGATTATCCCTCTCCCTCCGTCCACCCCTCTCTCTATTAATGTTTACATGAATAATGTTTAAACTTTCGAAATGGTAACTATACATATCACCAGGTTCTTCAACTTCTGAATTGTGAACAACAAAGGAAAGAAACATAAAGAAATGACGAAACATTTTGAAGTAGAACTAAGATATAGAAAAATACTACTACTAAATGACAGGATAATTCAAGTTAGTCAGACCGATCACTAGAGTTTTAAGCTAGTGAAGACACAGAAACAACTGTAGCTGAAACAAATTGAAAAAAGCGTTCATAAAATCATTTTCCAAATTGTAGTCTCTATTTTGCTACTAGTCTCCAAACAAATGCAAGGAAGTATCCATCATGTTAAATCAGCACCAAGTCCTTTTTCCAATATCACACACTAATTTCAAACATCACTTCTTTCTCGGAATGGGATATCTGATCTAAGGGTCCATTCTTCTACAGTATAATCTTCTAACATGATTAAATTCTTCATCTTTCTTTGCTCATATGAACATAAATACCAACAGCAACGTTGGAAATGGAGGTAAATACATATAATACCAGGTTATAAGAACAATAATTTCAGCTTAAGTCAGATCGATCACTAGGGTTTTGTAACAAATTGAAGAAAGCGTTGGGAGAGCGAATTTTAAGAGAGAGAGGGAATTTGAGGAGAGAGAGGGAAGGGGGTGAGGTGGGGAGGTTAATAAGGGTTGGGGGTTACCTGTGTGTGTAATTTTTTCTGTTGGTATCTGTCTGCCTGTCTGTCTGTCTGTCTGTGTGTATCAATTTTCTCGATCCTCCGCCGCTGCAAATCCACGCGAGGGGTTTCGGCGAGTAGCTGCCCAATTTGGGCGTGATTTTTAGGGTTTTCCGTTTGCAATTTCTGCCTCTGTGGGTGTCTGAGGGCTCGTTCCTTCTCACGCACCCGATCTTCTTTCTCTCTCACTCGCCCTACCGCCGAGTAGCGCGTTACCTGATACAAGACGGATTAATTTTCTGCACACCCTCTTAACTATCACTGAGTATCCCTTAAACCTCCTAATCTTTAAAATGAATCACTTTGACCCCCTGAACTGTCAAATAGGGGAAAGGTTTTTATGAACTATCTAAAATATAATAAAGGCTTTGTTCGGATAGCTATTTGAACAAAAAAAAAACAAATGTATCCGAATCATTTTCGGGTATAACATTGATTTTTTTCTCCAAAACCACAAAAATATTTGGGTATAGAACTTCACACCCCCTTTTCAATACTTGCACCCCCCTTTTATTTTTTATTAGGGTGAAATTACTTAAATACCCCTCCATTTTATAATCTCTTGGGGGTGTAGAAATTGAAATGGAGGGGTATTTCAGTAATTTCACCCTAATAAAAGCAAAAAGGGGTGCAAGTGTTGAAAAGGGGTGTGTGAAGTTCAATTCCCAAATATTTATCAATTATCCAAAAAATAAGGGAATTTTCGGGTATAACAATGGCTTTTTCCTCCAAAACCACTTTCCCCTATTTGACAGTTCATGGTATCAAAGTGATCCATTTTAAAGATTATGGGGTTTAAGTGATTCTTAGTGATAGTTTAGGGGATGTGCAGGAAATTTGAGCCTATGAAAGACTTGACTTTCTCGCAACCGTTTTCTTACACAGTACCAGATTTTTTTCCCATTTTTCAGTGTTAGTTTTAAATTATTTATAGTTTTCAAGTGGTATAAATTTTAATACAATTTCAAAAAAAGTAATTAAGATCTCTCACATAAGATTCATTTTCATTTAAATAATACTTTTGACAGTATATAAAAAATTGAAAAGTCTAGAATATTGAAAATGGACAAGAAATTTAAGAATGATTGAGTTTTTTTATTTTTTCATTTTTCAATTCAATCGAGCAAACATAATTTAAGAATTATTGAACTATTTGGATCATCGTGAGTCCTAAAGCGAACCCCACACAACCATGTTACCGCAAAGAGAGGGAGGAGAAAATGACATGCTAGTATTTTGCTATGGATATTTTGTAAAACTGATATGAGAGACAGAGGTCAATGATCATATATCAATAGGGGTGTTTGGCCACCTATTTTTTGTATTTTGGTTTTCACATTTTCTACTTTTAGGTGTTTGATACCATAGTGAAAACAGATTTTGCGAAAATGAGGAGTTGGTTTCTGAGTTTAGAAAAGAGAAGTCAAAAATAAGCAGAGATGACATTTTTTACTTCTCATTTTTCACTTTTCCTATTTTGATTAACAAAAAGACATACAGAATGTATTTTGCACACATCTCTCAAACACTACTTCTATTTCAAAATGTATTCTGCACATTTCTCCGAAACACTCATACCAAATTCAAAATACATTCTGACTATAATTCAAAAAACTTAAAAGCCAAAAAAGTAAAATAAAAAACTGAAAAATGAGGCTCCCAAACACATAATTGTGTTCACTCTTGTACCTTAGGAAATCACACAAATGCCCCTCCGTATGTCGACAAAAAAGAGAATAAAGATGGGACGCAAAAGGAAACATCAAAATTCTGGAAAGACAACATGGTAATTGTGCAAATCCTGTCAAAATGACTGAAAACCATATCCCATTATGGAGCCCAATTGAGGGGTGAAATTGGCAAAATTGGCTAACATCAAATTGCGCAAACCATTTCATTTCCTTCAGTGGTTTGGAAATCATGATTTGAATTTATCTAATGACGTTGGCTGGATGAAACCCTGTTCGAAGGTTATTCAAAAATGTGCCATGTGCCTTTTGGCATGGGTAATTAGTTACTATTATATTGTTGTCTGAAATTGTTACATTAGCAATGTTCTTTATCTGTATCGTTTCTTTTCCTTTGGTGTGTTGGATGGGGAAAAGGATTCCTGATCAACCTCCGATCTTTGTCGAGTCTGTCAATCCTCCTTGGTGGGTAGCAATCGTGGACTGTCTGCCCCCCGTCGCCTCAATCTATGACCTCTAGTCAACTTTTGTTGTAATACCCCATATTTGGGGGTAGATGGTGTTTAGTCCCACATTGGTTGTTTACATGAGTAATCATTGGGTATATAACAAACCATGTAAGAGATTACTAGTACCTTTGGCTTAAGCATTTTGGGTCATGTGGTGTGGCTTGTGGATCAATTCAAGGTACTGGGCCAGTGGTTTACGTGGAGCGTTACAAATGGTATCGTAGGATGCGCTCTGCCACCACAGACACTAAGGGAGGTTGATGGGACTATGCAGCGAGGACGTTGCATCCCCACAAGGGGAAGATTGTAATACCCCTGGTTTGGAGGTAGATGGTGTTTAGTCTCACATTGGTTGTTTACATGAGTTATCATTGGGTATATAACAAACCATGTAAGCGACTACTAGTACCTTGGGCTTAAGCATTTTGGGCCATGTGGTGTGGCTTGTGGATCAACTCAAGGTACAGGGCCAGTGGTGTACGTGGAGCGTTACACTTGTCATCTCTCTCAAGATCTCCCTCTCCTCCTCATTCATCCTCGTTCCAGCATCCCATGAACTCCATCGAATTACCCTAGTTTGCTTCTGACTGAACCCAACGGCTATTGATTGACCCTGACCGCATCCGATGTGCCTAGAACCGCAAAATCCAACTCAAATCTGACAAATCCAACTCCATCATTGAATCTGGAATAGTCCGATTAGCTAGGACCAAGCCTCCGCACAACCCAAACACTCGTGGTTGCCTCCTGAACATCTCATTTGGCATCCGACCAAAAAAGGGTTCAAAATGGAACGAACTGTTCCATAGCGGCCCGAAACCACCTCGAAACACCATGAACCAGGCCAAAACTCCTTCAAACCGGCCATATTTCGACCAAAAACCTCCCAAATCGGACTGGAAAGCCATAGAATTAGCCTCAAAACATAGCAAACTGAGCCAAATCGCTGGAACTGGTTCAATGGGTTATTGGACTGGGATCAAATACACCAAATTTGGTCAAAAACATGTGAATCGGCCATAAAAAATGCAAAACAGCCTGAACTCTAATGAATGCATTAAACCGGACCGGAATGGCCCAACGCCAAACCAAACCGTCCAAATTTCAGCGGAAATCGACCGAAACATCATGAATTGGTTGGTATGCACAGTGAAAAAACATCAAGGTGTCTCCATGTCACCACTAACGTGCTACGTATACCGCATACATGGATACTGATCTTGCTGATGTGGTAGTAGTGACGTGGCAACTGGACCTCCTTTGATGATGTGGCAACACATCAACGTTGACCGGCTGACGTGGCGGTTGATTGTCCAGCGCGGCGCAGACCTAACGCACATGTGGTTCACGTGCGCGTGAACCCACGCGTCTTTTATAACCTCTGGCAGCAAGTGGGCGCGTGGAGGCGAGTGAGATCTACTCGCGGCCGCACGCCTTCGTCTCCTGACACATGAGTGCTATTCTGGCGGCGAACATACACCATCATATTCTTTTGGGTGAGACGAACCTGAAATTGTGATGAACAGACATTTCTGATCATCTTCGTTTTTACCGATTTTGAACCAGTATGCTTAAATGTGATTCCGGGGACCTCCCCGACCAACTATGCTCTATTACCATTTGTTAGGGGTTCACGGGTCACACACACACAACACAATTAGAAAAGATCAAGGAAAAGCTCAAGGCTGGCCCTGACTATTAGAGGGCTTAAAGCGATAATAAAAAAAATGGGCCCATTACGAATTTAACATGGGTTATTCAATTGTCAACTTATTGGGCTGGCAATAAACATACAAGAAGATAAAGAAAAAACATGTACTTCAGTATACTTTTTACACTTGTTACTATACTTTTATACACTTTATTTTATTTTTCACATTTTCAATACATTTTTAATCCCTAATGATAGCCCAATGGCCTAATTTTTAAAAAAAAAATCAATGAACAAATCATCTTTCTCAAAACAAAAGAACATTGATCAATAAGAAAATATTTCAAAAATAATAACCTATTACTTTAATGTTTCAAAAGCATTATTTTAATATCACTAATCCAAAGAGGTTAACATTGCAATATTTCAAAGGCATCACTCAAAATCGATTCCAGAGTTCAAGCAATATAAAACCAAAAAAGAAAAAATTAGAAGGCTGGAGAGAGAGAGAGTAATTTTGTTAGGCAAGTGGTGCGTCCACTGGTCTTTCAATTTCAGAAGAAAAAGACCCCATGTGATCGATTTTTTAGTTCTAACAAAAAGGTGACTAAGTTGCTTTACCTTTTTCAAAATGGGCCATTCGATTATACAATCTACAATCATGCCATCGCATTTTTTGGGCCTTTGTTTTGATTACAGTGGGTCTTCAATTTTATATTTAGGTGGGTCTTTGATTTTACATAGGACGTATATATGCCGTTCATAAAAATAAAAAAAAAACATAGGACGAACATATTCGGAAACCCCTAAAAATAAGTATTTTCGGCAAGCCTAAAGCCCAGACATCTTGGGCTTTAGCCCAGGGCCCGTACTGAGAAAACTCCTTATATATATATATATATATATATCTTGGGCTTTAGCCCAGGGCCGTACTGAGAAAATTCCTTATATATATATATATATATATATATATATATGGAGGAGGATCTTATAAGGGCTCCGTTACATAAGTCTTATGTAAGAGATTTGTCATTCGAGATTGATTTTCAATGATCCGAGACAATCCGAACCGTTAGATGTGTTTAAAACATGTTTTTAAGGCCCAACGCGAGGATTCGTAAAAAAAAAATACCCGGTAGGGCTTGATCCAATCATTTTTTGAAAAAACGCTATGTATAACGTTTTTATCGAAAAATGCTTGGATCAAGCCTTTTCAGGTATTTTTTTTTTACGAATCCTCGCGGTAGACCTTAAAAACATATTCTAAACGCATCTAACGGTTCGGATTGTCGAAATTCAATCTCGAACGAAAAATCACTTACATAAGCTATGTAAGGGAGCCCCCTATAGGATCTTCTTCCTATATGTATATATATGTATATATATATATATACAACAACCGAACAACATATAATTGAAAAAACCTCCGGGAGCGAAAAACCGGCTCCCTCTCCCACCTCACCCTCACGACTACTAACTATATTTCTGCCACCACACCACGTCCTCTACACATGCACAAACATATATAGCAGAGGAAAGGCTTACGCATGAAACCGATAGAGAGTAGTTTTGAAAGCAGTCAATTTCATTCATATAAAAGCCCCGAGGGTAGTACAGATTTCCTTATGAAGAACAAGAATGAACCAAACACTACCAAAATTTAAACGCGGGCACATACACTAGTAGGCTCGGTGACACCCAATAGGGAGTAGTTGGTATGCGGACACTATGGGGAGTCATCCCTGCTTCACATTTGGTTTCACCAATTTGGAGGACCGAATCAACAGTTATCATCCATGCGTTATTTGCCTGCATCGACTGTTTTAAAGGAATCTTAAACAAAAATTCTACCAAAATCGGTTAGCTAGCAAAGAATAGGTTAACTACCAAATTTGTAAAGTTTTCATTCCATCCCAGATTGCGCGCAAAAAAAAGTAAACGAACATATTTAATGAAATTAATGGTACTATTTGCGTTACTTGTGTTACACTAGGCAGCCATAGCAGGAAGGATTGACACGGACACTAATTTGGAATAGTCACCCACACGTGGCATGTAAGGAAAAAACAAGTTAAGAATTGGAGGAGGTTCAAGAGTATTAATGATAGGATCTTGTTAACGGGCGCACCATTACACTTGTTAAGAGTACAAAAAGTATATTTGTTGGGTCCCATTTGTAATTTAAAGTATATTTATAAGTTAAAGTACACTTAAATGTACAAGTGAGACCTACAAATATACTTTTTTATACCCTTAACGAGTTCAACATTACACCCGATAGCATTTCCCTTATAGAGAAGATAACTAATTCTATCCCCCTTTTTATGTACCGATCGGCCTGGTACTAACAGGATAGAATCAATCCTCTTCATCCCTCCATGAGAGAAGAGACCCGGTTGGTAGCGCTTTCGTCCTAGCGCAGCGAACTGAGTACCTTGAACTTACCTTTCAACTGACTAGGCGCTTGGGAATTCTGAAATCTCCCCCTTTTTCTTTTGAGACCTACTTCCTCCTTGCTTTCGACTTAGTCCTTGCTTTGCGACGACTATAGCACCTTTTGGCTTGTACTCTTCTTTGACCTTTGGAACGGAGGGGCACGGACTCCTCTACTATGGATTTACCAATCCAATGACTTGGGTAGCAATAATTGATCGATACGTGATATTCCTTTCCTTATTGTGTGCCTTTTCGGTATGGTCAAGCTGACTAACTGGCGTACTAATGAGGCTTTGGAAGAGGGAAGACTTTCTGACTCGGTTAGGTCGGTAGAGCATCTGTTGTATCCATCCGGCATGAAGCCAAAGGAAGGAAGCATATAAATGTGTGTTTGGAGCGGTTCGGGAGAAGTTTTCCTATCTTTTGATTAAGTTGCTCGGGGTAAATGGATTTAGTATCTACTTCATCTCTTCCGTGAAAGAGGGCAAAGGGGAGAAAGAATCACAACGGAAGGGACAGATTTTGAGTGAGCCCACGAGCACCAGGTAAATAAGGAACGAGATGAATACTATATTTTGTTATCTATTTTTACTCAAGTAAATCTATACTAATATCAATATTATTATAAATAAAATAAAAGTGTCAAAATCAAAACCTAAAACAGAGTCCAGATCAGGTAGAGGGCCAAACGTCGTAATTGAACGTTGAGGTGCGGTGGGATATGATCCGGGATTAATTGTGATGCATGTAATCTCACCCGGACACCTGAATTATACCAAAAAAAAAAATGTAATTCCAAGGTGCACATCAGTGATATAGAGTAAAATATGTTCACTCTCATGAGCATATACTCGTAAGAGTGAATAAAAGGCGGGTGGATACTAGTGTTTCAAGACAATGTTTTGTGGCGTGAAAGCGTGGCACTGTTTTTAGCTAAGCCTCCACCATTACTACTAGCTCCATGCCATTTTGAGGGAGCTTCCCATGTGATCTTCTGAACGCATGTGAACAACTACACATTGAGGGCGTGCTTGGCTGATGGTTTTTTGCATTTTCAATTTCTTATTTTTGGCTTTTGGGTGTTTGGGAGAATGTATTTTAAGTTTTTGATATGAGAGACCAGAAGTGAAAAGTTTCTTTAGAGGAGCTTTTCAACTTCTCCTTCTACTTCCAAAACACTACTCCTTTTTCAAAATGCATTATGTATATTTTTCCCAAACACTCATGTCAGTTTCAAAATACATTCTGACCATAATCTAAAAAGTTTAAAAGCCAAAAAATTAAAAATGAAAAGTTGAAAATAAAGCTGCCAAACACCCCTTGAATAGGGAGTCAGTCACCCGAACTGAACCGGTTTTGCATCCTAAATTCAACTTAGGAGGTGTTCTACCAAGGATTTTTTTTGTTGTTTTGGCTTTTCACGCTTTATGAGACAAATTATTTACTCGCAATACATCAACTAAAAACGTCAAAAAACTAGAATTTTTTTGTGTGCAAATAGGGAAGGGTACATGTGGGGAGGTGCTTCACCGAAGTTACCCCTTTGGTCCTTCTAGTTACGTATGGAGAGGTGTAGAGATGGCTGAACCTTGCTGGAACCCTAAATGTTGGCCTGAGAAGAAGACCTGCACACTGAACACCCGTGTTGGTGCCAAGCCCGGACGATGGTTGTCCGGAATGGCACTTTGATGGTCAAGTAAGTGACCGGAGAAGGTGAGGTAAACGGAAAGTTCAGAGAGAGAGTTATGAGAGTTGAATGCTATTGAATGAGGAGAGGAGAGAGAGAGAGAGAGAGAGAGAGAGAGAGAGAGAGAGAGAGAGAGATCCAGAGTGAGGTAGGTGAGTGTTGTTTTTACAAGCGAGATGAGGCATGCCTCCCACGCCCCTCGTACGCCTAACGCGCATCGTCCGTACCTAACAAGTCATCGGGTCTGGTCATGATGTCTTGGGCAGGCACAATGATTCGACTGACGTCATGTGCAGTGCTTCAGCTGACGTCACGCCTGAAACACCTAATAGGTCAACTGGTTTGAGAGAACTCCCCGATCAATCATATGGTCCTGCAGGCAAAGCATGCTACGTGGTTGACTGACACTATTAATGGTCTGTCAGGCACGCCTTAGGCAGAGCCTCTGACAGCTTTGTTGGGCACTGTCAGACCATCTAACATCTGTCGATTTGGTTTAATTAGCGCTCGACACGAAGGCTACGATAGTTCCCAAGAATATGCCCACCGGATCCATTGATCGAGAGATAGGCCCCCTCGTGGTCTTCCCGAGAGTGTTACATCATATGGAGCTCACATCCGAGCCCATCGTCCCGGTAGTTGGGTGAGGCTTTGTCTTGATATTTGTCATGCCCGACGCTATGTCAACCGCCGCCGAGGGCCTATTCCTTTCAGCGGGACCGAGTTTGTTCGATCCACATTCGCTTCTGCAAATCTGGATAAGTGACCCTATGGACGGTGCCACACTCTTTGATTGTTTTGAAAAGAGGCGATTTAGGGAAAAAGAACATTTTAGAGTCGCCACCCGGGGTTTAATTTTTGGAAAAGAATTTAGTACCCGAGGAACCGTTTTAGATTTTATTGAAAACTTTATTCACATAAACAGTAAATAATTATTCTAAAGAAATAAATAATAGTGACAAGTCAAGCAATGCAATAAAATGACATATTGAATAAACAAGTAATGCAACAAAACATTTAAAGCATAAATAAATACTTAATTGAAATGATAAATGACATGCGGGGATGTAATGGTAACAATCAAAAGCTGAGGGGGGTCAGTGTAATAAAACAACAGACCTTGGGCGCCCAGGCTAAGGTTGGGCGCCCAATCTCTGTTTCAAGTATTTCACAAAACAGAGCACGAACAGGGAAAAACAGGGGAAGATAGAGGAGAGCCGTCCGGATCTCTAGAAGAGCCGTCCGGCTATGGTGGAAAGGCCGTACAATTGACTTTTTGAAATATTCTTCAAAATTTTGTTTTCCGAACAGAAACTTGTCTTGTAAAATCGAACTTTTATGAAGACTTTGACCACCTGAGCCAAGAGATGACTATTAGAGTCACCCTCGACCTGGGAGGATCCCCTCAAAGAGCCGAGGTTTGGACCTCGATTTTTAGAAGTATGATCGTACCTTTGAACAGCTTAAGAAAACTTCAGAAATTCCGGATGCGAAACTGGGGTGAGGTTTCTAGGCTTCTGGATATTCTTGAATGATGAACAAAGAACGAAGAATGGGTGAGAATGTTTTTAGACCATGAATGACCAGAGATTTTTCCGGCGTATTGGGGCGGTACGGAATTGTTACTCGTTTTTCTTTTTTCTTCTTCTCCTCCTCTGAGGGGATGGAGAGGTATATATATATATATATATATATATATATATATATAGGCG
>JAXBDA010002809.1:0-39433 GCA_036023075.1 Gaultheria prostrata | reverse complement strand
GATCAATTTTTGATAAAAACGCTATATATAACTTTTTATCAAAAATTGATCGGATCAAGCCCTTCCGAGTATTTTCTTTTTACGAATCCTCGCGGTGAACCTTAAAAACATGTTTTAAACACATCTAACGGTTCGGATCGTTGAAATTCAATCCGGAAATGAAAGTCCCTCACCCTAGCAAAGTGAGGGAGCCCTCATTCAATCCGGTGTATATATATCGCATTCCATGAATATAACAACAATCCACCACAGATCTTCATGCAGTGGAGAGAGAATATGTTAAGCCAAAAAGATGAGATATTAAGCTACAAAGATTTCAAAGGAATTGATACCTCAAAGTAAGAACCAAATGGTACATCATGCACGACTTGTATGGCCTCAAATACCTAATCGAGGAGAATTTAGGATGTTAATTTTGTGACAATATTATATCATGTCAGAGCCAAAAGAAATAATAGCATAAAACAACGTCAAAAGTATGTCTACGGAAAAAACTAATCAAATTATTAAATGAACATGGGAAACAAGTAATTGTACCAGCTGTTTCTTATCTGGTAATAAAACAGCATGCTGCCGATCTGTTATTGCGGTGTCTGGAGGCCCTATATAACCCTTACACAGGGCTCTGAATGTTATCTCTCTGACTTGACCATCATACTCAACAGCATCATGCCACCGGCCAACCTAAAAGTAATAAAGATAAAGGCAAAAGTTTTAAATCCCTTATAAGCAGTATTTGCGACAAAAATTAGTGTCTTCCCCACGGTTACAAGAAATTCAAATACATAATGTAAAAGCATCAGCTCAAATACAATTTGGAAACAAGTGAAGAAGGCTACCTAGCCTTGTATACTACTCATGGAGGTGATGATAAACTGATGTGAAAGACAGATCTGATACTCACCCACACATGCGACCCCTGATTCGAGGTAAACATCGGTCCAAGAATGCAAGGATCGCAATGAAACTAAGTGCAGTTATGCAAGAAACAAAGTGCACATATGGAAGAAACAAAGTGATCAGGCACGATGAAAGAAAATGATAGAAGCTTAGCAATGCACACCTAAAGAACCCTGGAAACCTCATCTAGGGGTTTTATAGGCCTTTGGACCAATACTAAACTGAAATCAATTCCGTTTCATAAAATATCTCAACCACCATATGTAGAGTCCCTTAAATAGCCTCTCTAAACAATAACCGCAAGATAATGATAAGATAAATCTGACAAATACCTAATAGATAAATCTTAAATTAACAACTTAAATCAACTAAATCTGTTAAAAAAAAAACTTAAAATCTACTAAACAATATCTTCAAGGATATGCAAATAAAAGCGAGTCTAATAGGGGTATAAAATGGTCTGGTTAGGTTTAAATCGAGCAAAGGAAGGAATCCAGCGAGTCTGAGAGACAACGGTTGCTGAACAAGGATCGTCATTGGCTAGAAAGGGTTGCCAGAGCTAGCGAGGTTGAAGGCGGTCTTGAAGTGGTTGTGAATAGATGGAGTAGTGTCGAGCCCAGGGAGACCAGGGAAATTTTACCTGGTGTGGTTGTGTGGGTCGCGGTTGAGCACTAAATATGATTGAGGGAACAACAAAGGTTGTGGATGACAGTGGATCTGGTGGGTATCGACTTGTTGGTGGGTGTTTCAGCTGGGATCTGCAATAATGATGATGCAGATTGGTTGGGCAACGGTGTTCTGCAACGGTAGATGATGGCATGTTTTTCAAAATTCAAGGGAAAATACCACAGCGGAAGCAAAAACCAACAAAAAAATAAATCAAAGTTCCTTCTGACACCAAGATGATGCAGGGCCATCAAAGAACGAGATAGAACCTTAGGAATCCACACCAAAGGAACCCCAGAAATTATCCTCTAGGGGTTGGACAGGCATCCACGTCAATACTAAAGGAAATCAATTAAATTTCGTAAATTATCGAAAACATCATATGTAGAGTTTTTTAAGTAGGCTCCCCAAAGGATAACCACAAAAACAAACATAAGATTGACCTAAATGAATCTCTAAAAGATACCATATTAACCACTTAATTTGCTATATAGTATCCTCAAATAAATACCACTTACACATACTAAACATCCTCCAGGATTGAAATACAAATAGCCTATTGGGGAGCCTTCTTGTTTCATACCACAAAGAGGAATAAACCTAGAGAATCTGGCATACCTAGTTTTGATAAAAAAAAAGCATCCACCTCAAAACCAAATGGCAATGATTGGACCGGCCACCAAGGTTCGGATGTGAAAATTAGATGATGTGGGACAAGCTCTAATACCTATGGGGAGGGTTGACCATGGACGGCCATAAGACAGGACAATCTCCGGGGGAACTATGTCCTGGCCATTTGCAGAAATGTTTTTGGATAATCAACACATGTCCAACACTTTTTGGATGTATCCACAGTTTCAAAAAAGCATTTTTAGTTTAAATAAACTTGGCTGGCACTTGCAGCTGCACAGCCAACACCTAATAAGCTATTCTCAACACTCCTCAAGAGAAGATGAACACATGCTAAGTGTCCAACCTTACCTAATAAACAAATAAAGTGATTTAGGCACGACACACATTAAACCAGAATT
Organism: Gaultheria prostrata; assembly: GCA_036023075.1. NCBI lineage: Eukaryota > Viridiplantae > Streptophyta > Magnoliopsida > Ericales > Ericaceae > Gaultheria > Gaultheria prostrata. Next base: position 36,836 of record JAXBDA010002809.1, on the reverse strand, counting down.
TTAGTATCGGATGGATGTTAGCCACATGCAAAGAGAAAACTAGGAAGGACACAATGACCAGAATAGAGGGGAAAGATTATAATAAAGCATAAGATACATGTCTATTTCCATTTTCCTCATTGTGCACTGCAGTTACCTTATGGTCAAAATCATTGAAGGAAGTATAAAAGTGAGCAAGGCAAAATAAACACACGAAAGAAGTTATTTGGCAGACGGCACAAATAATCAAACTGTAGAGCTTTTATGAAAAAGCCAGACCAACCACTGCGACCAGAAAGAAACAACATAGATCAAGACAGCACAAGTATTCCTTCCAATTACTAGTCGTCCTCCTCAAATTTTGATGTAATAAGCGTAAACTTTTGCTTTCTTGTTGACTAGCAAGGAGAGACGAGATATCTTGGCATGAAAGCAACTAGCGCAAAGATTGACAACTTTTCAGAATCATCACATCGAAACATATTCAACGAATAAAAAAACTTGGAATTTGACTACGTAAATTCTATCGGTAAGAGAAGCCATACTCACCTTAACATTAGTATCGTTTCGGGCTGAACGAAACTCAATTGTAAAATTTGAACCATCACTCAACACTAAGTCAAAGAATTGCTCAGCTGTGCTTGGGAAAATACCCTGAAGTGAATTAATCAAGAAACAATATCATAAGGCAAAAGGAGATTAAATAATCATCGGCAGTTATAAAAAAATTATAATAAAAAAAATCCATACATTGTGTATAACAACGAGAACGTCGTCTTTGATGAAAGGTTGAAACTGCACAGTCTTCGGTATGCTTTCTTGAGGATTATTGGCATGCCTTCTACTGCCTCTAGAAGAGCTGCTGTGTTCATGAAGTGCGGACTTTTCTCTTTCCTGCTAAAAATAAGAATAAACCCTTACAAAGGAGTTTGACTTTTTAAACACAGAAACAAAAAGAAAACTAAGAAAAGAAAAAAATCAAAGACACACACTCTTTAAGCTTCTAAGAAAAATAGGAGCCAAAAAGGGTGCGTTAAGCGCTCGTTTCTCAATGCGCTTTGCATTAGCTACCAAAAGATCTTCTGCTACTCCATTTGGCACTTTAAGACCAATACTCAGCTACATATAGACGCATGATTATAAAGCACGAGGAGCAGACTTTAATCACTTTATTGAGAAAAGTAAAGACACAACACTTGTACCAAAAATTGGACAAACTCTCTCACATGTGGTATGTGACTCCATATATGGGTGGTCGGACCCAAAAACTCCATGCGAAAGAGTTTGTAGAATTGTTGGTACAAGTGTTTGTGGTTGTAGGCTTGTAGCAAACCTGGACCTTATCAGCTTGTGCCGTTGCACAGAAATTCTTTAATGCATGCTGTAAAGCTCTCTCCGCGTGTTTTCTGTTCCACAATGATGCAAATTTGTATCTGAGTCTACCTGAAAAATGAAAAGAAAAATATTGGCAATATGCAAGCATACTTCAGAAAAGCATTTTTGCAATAATTTGATATATTTAAAGTACAAATATAGGCCTCCAGCAGCAAATGCTACCCATTAAAAGAGCATTTTTGCAATAATTTTTTATATTCAAAGTACAAATATAGGCCTCCTGCAATAGATGCTACCCATTAAAAGTACTTTACCTTAATATAAAGCCAGTAATTCATCTTCAAAGAAGTGATGAGACTATGAGAGTGACACAATGTCCAACATCAAACTATGTGCAAAATGGAGAAAGCATGAAGAAATGTAAACAACATACTTCAACACATATGTATCATTTTTTCCCCAAAGCTTACTGAAAGAACAATTGTAGACCTCCTACAATTTAAACTATCGATTGGGTATGTCACTGTGATGGCAAAGCCCCAAATTCATCTTGAAATACAAGTTCCACAAGTGTGTTGACAAATATGAGATCAAATTACGAGCAAATTTGAGAATGCAAGAAAAAGTGTGAACTCAATTTTCAGTCAACAATAGTTGACCCCATTTCCAAGTTAATCTGAATCCACTGCACTGGAATTTAAAGCATTTGAACCATTTACAAATTTGGATCTCAAACAAACAATGGCATGCTATCTCGAGTTTTTTGGTGGAAGTTAGGAATGTTTTCATGAAGGGGGGCGGTGCTGAGTGCAAGAATGCCACAATCGATTTTTGTTAAACTTATGTCTGCCTTCATTTGACTTTGAACTTATTTCATCCATCTTCCCGAACAGCTTGGCCATGATACATGGACTCTGACACCATGGAGATTTGAGTGTAAACTTGATACCTGAGGCTCACAGGTGAGACATTGACTCCAATACCAAGGAGAATATAACATGGCAACATAGACAACTAAATAGGAGATCTGACCACCTGCACCCTCATTTGGAAGCTACAGCTAACCCTTTGGAACCATACATGGTAATTTGTGTAAGTGAATACTGCATAGCTTTTTATGGTTGTTGCTCCACATCGCACACGAGGACATAATATTGTTTCACTTTCTTAGTTTGACTAATGTGTACTCACGCGTCAATTCTAACACAAGAAAATTTGTTTCCTAATCCAAATCCATTATGAGACTAGGATAAGGTCAAAAAATGCTTATAAAATAGTCCATAAAACAAATGTTTTCTTCTAATGCAGTAAAATTTTATTAGAAACCTTAACAACACTTAGCTCATTAACTCTAATGACTAACCATCACGACTTCCCAAGGGAGGCGCACCATGCCCTCCTGCACCCATGCGAAGAATAATTGTAATGGCTGGATTAATAAGTGCATGCTGGCTCCTTTTTATCTGTATGATTAACGAAATAAATTTTTTGGTAAGTATCTGTAGAAAAGGCGAAAAAATTGCAATCCTCAGAAACTTATAGGACGTGAAGACATTTGATTCACCCAATGAAACAAGGAGGGAATAGTCACAGTTAAGCATGGAAGAAGCTACACACCTCATCTATATCTCCAAATGGAATAACCATCTGTCAAATGGAAACACAATGTGCACACTAAGTCCAAAATGCCATGTACCATATAAGCAGTAAACATAGGCTATAACAAAGTGGTAGTTAATTAATGAAAAAAACTCTGAGATTTAAATCTTTCTAAAATTCCGTGCCGAATAAATGAATTGTTTGTCCCTCCTTCCCATACTACGAGAAGGTGCAGAATGTAAAGAAGCTATCATCAAAGGAAAGACTGAGAAAGAGCAGATGCAAAGTAAAGATATTCTACCGATAGTTTATGAGAAACCTCACGAGATATCACCAACAGAAGAACATAATCCCATAAGTTACACAATATGCGGACCAGAGTAGCCAATTCTAACATCCTAAAGCTAGAGATACAGTTGGATATAAAGGAAGAACCATGACCAAACAAATAACATCATCTTTATCTGTCAAAAATTTTACATGTTCTTTGAGAAGCCTGACTAAGAAACTCATAACAATCCCCTAACTATTTGGTCAGTGAGTAGCAATGCCTGGTTTTGGGATTGAAAGGAAAGTTTTAGTGGTATGCATGTATACAGGAACCGCAAGGTGTTGAATAACAGCTAAAACCGCGTGGGAACTTGTGTACAACCTTCTAGCCTGCTGCTTTACAGGAACAGAGAGATATTACAAAAATATAAATCGAACTTTGACAACATTGTTGTCCCTTGGTGAAAGCAGCTGCATCATTTTTGCATATAGACCCACTGTAAGCAAACTTGAGGATATTACTACTAGTGTGAAAGGCTATTCATCTCAAATCGAAGAGAATGCCTTATCTTTGATATCAGTTTGACAAAAAAGAAAAGAAAAAAGGACAACCATCAGCATTTATGTATTACTGCTGATTGACAAGTGACAACAATGTTCTAAAGGATTACAAACTAACATACTTACGAACTGCAGAACAGCTTGACCAACAAACAATGGAAGTTGAGCCACTCCCCATGCTAATGTTGCCAAAACGACCTAGCCAGCTTCATTGGATTACCACACATACCTGAACCTCACACAACAGGGCTCATATCAATCTGTAGCAGCAGCGGTCTGTGGTTGCATCCACTCTTTTTTACACATGCAATGGCTATTAGGAAACAATCTGTTCCTTCCATCCAAACTTCATTTTCAGATGTCCTCCATTGAATGAGCCACCCCCAAACCAAGAAAAAGGATGGGAACTACAACCCTAAGTAAATATCCTCCAAACGTCAAATGCATCTCCAGAGAACACCTTCATTGCATTCTCCATCAACATGTTACGATCGGCCATCACATTATATGGAATTTGTACTAACATTCTACCTAACTGTATCTAAGTATCTTCCCACTCACCATTGTTCATGCTCTATATGGCTACCACAGTCTCCACTTCAATCTTGCATCACCAAAACAAATACATCAGGAACCCCGTATATTCTTAGCTAAGCTCATACAATTTGTAACTGTTGCAACCTTGTCAACTAAAATTCCTACTGGATCCAAATAAGGTTTAGAACTAATTCCCCCATAATTACTTTTATACAGAAAATCACATTCTAGTAGGAAACCCCTCCCCCATAGTTTCCTTAGTGTATTTCTAAAACCAAATACTGGGATGGCTCCTAAGGACTTTAGATGCCCGATCACTCTAATTATAACGGCATAAATACTTTATCTCAGCTCCCTTCTACAGAGGAAATCCTGATAATAATAATCATTTCCCTTTGCATCTTCTCAAATTTGTCTACAGCTACAGAAAATGGTTTTGTAGCATGTGAATCAATTCCCTGACTCCAAAGTCCAAGTAATGCCTTAAGGTTGATGCTGCCTCAGAATTAGGGCAAACACAAAATGCAGATAATGCCACTGCTCCACCATAGAAAAGTTAACCACATTATCTAATAATATATGTGGTACAGCCTCTCCTTCCAAGGTGTCCAAAGAACTACAACTACTAATATTCGCACACACCACCACAAACAATGGTAAGATCTACCATCACAGGCGTAAACAAATAGGAGGGTGCTTAAAGAAACCCCCCTATTTGCCAAAAGAATAGACTGCTGACGTTTTTTAGCTCAAATATCACATAATTTGGATACAAACGAAACCATCTTCTCCATTTAGACCCAAGCTCAACCGGTACTTTCCAGACAAGAAAGTCCCCAATGTTCAAAGTGGTAAGCCTTCTAACGTTATTTAACAAATCAACCAATATCATTCCTCATAACGGTAATATCTACCTGGTATCGCCATAACATCAGCCTATTCACATCACCATAGATCTCCCACATGTAGAAAGCTACTCAACATCACTCGTTTGAAAAGGCTTCGAAGAAGTTGATTTTTTACCCATAATAAATGCATCTTAGATTTTTGTTCCTCTAATAAATGCATCATGTTCTTGGAAAGGAACTTAATCCAGATGAAAAGATAAACTACATATTTGCAACTCAGATGCCTGCTCACCTTTATTCTCTTCGAAAATACATTAGAATGGAAGCAGACGTGCCATGCGGAGATAAACATACGGCCATGATACAAAAAGGACATCTGAAGGGCACATGAATAACTATGTTCCACAACCTGAAGCATGAAAAATTAGTAAAATGGTCAGCAGCTGGCGATACTAAAATGATAAAGCACTCAAGGGTTTCAAAATTCCAAAGCTTCATAGCTTCCTGTATGTAAAAGAAGTAAAAATTTCGCACAACATACATATTAGTGGAACTCAACTAACAAACACCAACGCTTCCTAGGAAGGTGTTCTCTCTGGCTCACACAAGCATTGACCGCAGGCACTAGCTAGACATTCCCCAACACTTGTCCAACACATGAAAACATGTCCTATAATTTCATGATTTCTGAAAATCGAAACACACTTGTGCCATGGCCATTTCAAACACACACTTCTGCGTTGGGGGCAAGTGTCCAATAAACAAACCTAAAATCCATGCAAGTTTTGGAGAAATAAGTTGAGATCAATCATACCATTTAAAACATTGTTGGTTTGCCCATTAGTCTACCTCCATTATGTGATTCAGTTTTGGCAATTTTGCGGCGCAAATTTTCGAATTTGCTTAGTAGACCAACATTTTGACCCTTTGGAACTTTGGTTCACACCCTCTTCTAATAGCTAGAATGTGAAATCCTTTTATACAGTTTGAAAATAATTGGATATCAGTGTACTATTACTATCAAAGTTACATACTTGTTCTCATATTGAACCAAACTACTTATGTGGCTATTGTTGCCTTTACTTTTGGAAATTGTTGTTGGTGTGTCCTGTATGACGAGCTTGTCTTTGTGCTTCTAGAAAATTGACAAATTAAATGTATTAAAAGATTAGATCAAAAAAAATGTAACCTTACCTCATCTGGAAGGAGGTCAAATATGGTTTGGAGAGGCCCAGGTTTTTGATGAACAACTAGCTGCCCTTGTTTATCTGAAATCATTCTTCGAGCCTTAGCTCCAGCATATCCATTCAAAACTCTAAAAGGACATGTATTTATGCTAACTCAATACATTGAAGGATAAAAATTCAACGCTGTCAACAGGGAAGTTTTAGACTTGTATTGAATAGCAAAGGCATGGTAATTCTCAATTCTGAAGGGAAAAAACGGTACAATCAAGATAAAACACTTTCCACAAACGTCATGCATGTAGGAGACATACATCCAATAATGCTTTTATTCCATGAAGGCTAAGCAGACAAAAAGGTGATAACTCATTTTAGCAGATGAAAGTATACAGTGTTGAAGAGGGATGAACAAATAAATACTCACCAATAAAGCGGATGTTACGTCAATCCACAAAGATGCACAAATTGTTTTATATAAGCACGTACTAAACGTATATATAGATGTATATATGCGCTTAATCTTTGACGAGATTGCACCGGTTCCAAAAATTATACAAACAAGCATAACACTAACCGGGTACTGCCAATGTAGTGATCGGCCCAATCATCATCTGCTTAAGTTTATAGAACATGACATTCACGTCGTCGGCAACAAAATCATCTTTTCTTTATTGCATTTAGGCCAGAACAAAATGAAAAGTCATGGGCGCTCCTGAGTAAGGAGCGCGCTCTCGTCTAGCTCTCATTGTGACGAGAGCACTCTCCGAAATAGGATGGGGGCTTCCACACTAATCTCAAGGAAGAAATTCAGACTTCTCTTTGCATATATATGCAAGAAGAACAAAAGGAGAAAAGAAAGTAAGAAAGATTTAGGACTCTCGTTTCGTATTCGACTTATCTATGTGTTTACTATTTAGCTGTCTTTTCTAACTTATGTTTATCCATAACAAATACTTATATACACGCTCCTTTCGGAGCTTCCAACGAGGATTTTCTACATACCCCTTACCAGTGCTCCCTCTCCTACTTCGTGCGATTAAGGTTGCATCTACCAGAAGTTGATGGACAGATTGTATCTACTAGTCAAGATGCAATTTACAAAGGGGAAAGTACGGGCCAGTCCACTTTGGGAAGCCTATTTACCCACAGCTCTTCACCCGCCCGAAAAATGCACGGATAAGGATACTCAGTGCCCACCCATGTGGCATGCTACCCACCCATCAACATTTCTCTATCTTCTCTCTCTCTCCTCTTTTTATTTTAAACCCAAAAAATGTATGAAAGTGCTTAACCTCAAAAACTGTATGAAAGTGCCTAAACCCCCAAAACCCTATGATACCCTAAACCCTAAAACCCTATGAAAGTTCCTAAACCCCCAAAGCCCTATGAAAGTGCCTAAACTTCTAAAACCCTATGAAACCGTATGATACCCTAAGTGCCTAAACCCCCAAAAAAGAGTGACTGACCTTAATGGTATTTTTTCTAAAGAAGCTTACCTTAATGGTAATTGTTCCATTTACAAATGTTGAGAAACCTCAAGCATGTATTATTTCGCGCGACAAAAAAATTACAAAATATCTACTATTTAATGTGTGGGAATATATTTAAGTGGTCGATGTTGCAAGCCCTGTTCTAAGGCTTTGAAGTATCCTTAGAAGAATGAGATGAACCAAATACTAACACGCACCCGCGTCCATGTAACAGTGTACGATATTCAAGAAGATAGTAAAAGAGAAAATGAGACTAAACAACATACAGGAAAAACAAAGGCTACCTGCAAGAATTTACTGGGTGTTTGATTGTTCTAATGTGGAGACAAACCTGAAAAAAGACAAGGTAGTTTCAGTTATACAGGAAAGAAGATGGAAAAAGAGGTCACTGGCTTCATAACGTAGACACCAACCAAAAATGGAAGAAGTGGTTAAAGAAACAATCACCTTCCCCGATGAGCTATCCAACGTATACCACCCAACACCAGTTTGATGTTCACCTCCGACAGGAACAGTCACTGAACCAAGAACTGCACTTTTCGTTATCATGTCCCAATCATATAGAGTCAAATTAATCTGCCAATAGAATATGAAGAGTATGAGTTCAACGACCCAAACTATACTTGGCGTACACAAGAACATGTACATACACGTAAGTATGGGCTTGCTCTTCGGGAGACAAGAGTTTAGGTTGGTTGCAGGGGCAGAAACAACAACTCACCAATGGGGGCCTTGGAAACATCGGTTCAAAAAATCTGTGTGCAAATAGGTCCCACAAACTAAGATCTTTAACTTCACCTATACGATTGGCTCAGCGACAGGCAAAAGCTTTTCTATTCTTTAAATAGATCCTTCTGATAGTTTTCTTTGGACTAGTCTAGGACAAATGGCATCCCTCGTCTAGGACTAGTCTAGCAACAGGCAAAACCAACTTATGAATTTGGGCAGCCTCTTTAGTCATTGCCAATCAGAGGTTCTTGGGCAAGGCTCTTTGCTTGATAGCCCTCATATTTGTACCTCAGTGCATCTTGTTTTGTTATTAACTTTATGTTATGAATATTTTGTTTATGTTTCCACATGCAAGTCAGGAGTGCATGTGTAGAGGACTGTTAGAGCTTGTCCCACCTCGGTCCAAAACAGTTATATGAACCACTAGGCGGCCTCTCCACTCGTTGTCAATGGGTTTTGAGTCGGATATTTCAATAATATTCAACATTCATGCACGTAGTAGGAGCATCATATAAAATAGCTTGCTTCCGCATTCCGTCCCAAGGATGGTCCAGTAAAAACAACTTAATACACCAAGGTGCAGGGTCCTCCAAGTACCAAAAAAGCCCCAGTAACTTTTTTTTCTTTACATTCAAATTTTTTTCTAGCTTCATATTGTCCACACAGGATGACTAATTCAAAAGTCAAAGTAATGAAATTCCACTTGGTGAGTAATCGGAAAGGATAGCCCACAGGGCCACAGCCACTTACTATAGGGTTGATAATGAAGCTATAATCCAACGCTTTCAAAAATTAAAAACTCGTCATCGACCATTGTAACCTTATATAAGTTTGTGTGATGTTTTGTGAAGCACTCATTATAGATGGAAGTATCTTTTTGTGAATGATTTGAATAGCATGTACGATGGATGGTTTATTAGCTATAGACAGTGTATATCGTCAAGCAAGATTCTTTTGGTTCAAATTTTCTATCATTACAACTCTGTATGTTTTTTGCACCACTGGCCCAAAATCCTGGAGCTGCCACTGCCAAGGAGAATAGTTACATTTTGGTCAACCTTATTACAGCTTACCCACAGCCTTTCCTTCAAATATTGCGAAGACAATTTACTTCAAGCTATCAGTATCCCGTTATATCCTAAATACTAGCACTTCTCCGATACCAATTCCGCTAAATGTTAAATATCGAGATTTTTAATGAAAGTCTAGTGTACACCCCAGCTGCTCCTCTTATATTTTTTTTTCCTCTTTAGGACGAAGAAATCCTAGTATAGACTCCAAGTCCACGAAAAGTTGAGATTATCAATGAAGACTATACCAAAGCAGCTAGCTACCTGCACAGGAAGCTCGTCAACAGGAAAATTGAACTCCTCTCCCCATGTGGGATTCCTCATGCAAGAAACGATTGAACTGCAGAAGAAGAGCAAAAATAAACGAAAAAATACAGCAGTAAAGTTTGGTGATCCCTTGTCAAAATTTGGCAAGCCAACCATCAAATTGATGGACGAGTAGTAGAAATTTCTAATGCCATGAATGCATAAATAGATTCCAGTCATCATCCAAAGCAAAGAGAAGACATATTAATTCAGGTATCAAATTACACCCTCTTTCATATTGCTATGTTTCTGTAGCGTAGAGCTACATGAAGGGCTTTCAGCTTTCTCAATATGAAACAAATTGGGCATTATGCAATAAAACCACAGGAAGCGGCACAAACAGAAAGAAAGAAGAAACTGAGACACTCAAGCAGCAGATAGCAAAAAGCGATTAAAATTCCCAAACGATGATGTGCAGAAAAGCTCAATTCAAGATATTTCACCGCTCAAGTTCGTAAAGAAATGTCAGGCAAATAGGTTCACAGCTAGATCTTAACCCTTTCTTTCTAGAGGACACATGGAGGGAAAAGGATCAGAACAATGAGAAGATGCAAAGTACACTTATGCATGAGATTTTAACAAGAAGAAAAAGCAAACTAAAAAATGGAGAGAATTTATTTGGACTGTCGGAGTCGCCCTTGATATGGTTGACAAAGCAACAAGGTACCATACAGCCCACCGGAGTTAACTGATCCTCCATTTTAGTACGCTCCATCAAAATCTAAAAGTTACACTATGAATCGTATCAAATGAACCATTTCAATCAGAGAAGACATAATAAAAGTGGGAAAGTACAAACATGTACGAATCGATAACAATATCCCAGTGGAGATTAGATCTAATCACCTGAATCGCTTTTCTGTACCACATGTGATGATTGCATAAGGATTCAAAGTACCATTCCAGTTAGCACGAGTAAGGTTTTCTGCTGCCAACAGCTGCAACTGAAAAACAAAGCATGCATATTGGAGTGTTTGTCATTTGCATTTCCGAAGACAGCCCAACGGAGAATAAGAAAATTAAATGCAACGTTCCCCTTCGCATGCCAATAGTACATAAAACACCAACCATGTTATCCCCACAGGCCACAACCAATAGGGATATGGGCAGGGAAGGATTGGAGAGACCAGCAATACATGCACAAAGTGACTGCTCTCATAAAGTGTTACTACTAAAATAGCGGCCCCCCATACCAATAGTACACCTTTATGTACAAACGATTGAAACTCAACAGGCATCTCACTTCACTGCCATGGTTAAATAACAAGAAGTCGCATGCTCACAGATCCGGAAATACCTTGATCGTATAAGCAGAAGTGGTTTGATGGTCTCCTTTCAGCTGGCCCATCTACAAAATGAGTCCAGAACTGCATGTCAGACAGACAAGTGGAAAATCACCCCATGAAAAAAAGAAAAAAGAAGACTATGAAAGAACAATCTAGCTGGTGATAACTGGAATTCAAAGGCCAAATAACTAGGAAATCAGAATAATCTCACAGAAAAGAGAATTTTAAATTTACTAAATATCAGTACTTATATTGATATGCGTAATCCAAAAAGAATTGGTCTGGTTAGTGAACTTAGGAAAGTAATTGAATGATCATCCCTTCTCCTCCCAATGAAATGTCCATTCGCCTTCACTACTAAATGAGTAAAACTCAATTTCTAGTCCAAAAGTTTTGATCAGGCCCGTTCCACAAAGTGAATTATTGGCTTTTTGGACGCTTCACATACAATAGTCCAAAAGGCCAAAAAGCTAAAACAAAAAACCAGCTTAGTAGAACAGTAGCGAACTAAAATTCAGAATGACCATCTGAAGATAATTCCCATACCAGCTTAATTCCATTGATCCAAACAACTTTAACTAATAGTCATTCTTCCCTGTTGAACTCTCCTTCGCAAACACCCAAAAACAAAAGGAAAAAAGAGAAACAAAATGCAGAACGTTATTGTTGTTTTGGTACTTCTTGTCTATTCCGATTTTTTGTCAAATTCACGCTCAACTCTTCAGTATCAAAGATTCGTCTCGACAAGAGGTGTCTTAAGCAAAAGCAAAAAGAAAATTCACCAAACACGGAAAAAATTAACGTGAATCTCGTTGGACTCATTTCGTCCCGACAATACATCTGTCTTTTCTCTTTAAATGCCATTTTTCAAATTCGCTTCAAAATTCCTTTCGTCGAGACGGTGGTTAACCAAAAAGACTGAACAAAAAAACTAGGAAAAGTAAATAGTGCAGAGAAAATAAAGTTATATGACAAGACAATTGACCTTATCTTGAACGTCGGCATTGGTGTCACCTCCGCCAGTAGCACCACCGTAGGTGAAAAACCAGTAGTAGGCAGCGATGACAAAAGCCGCGGCGGCGACGGAGACTTGGAGCTCCCACCACGACGGCACCAGGACATTCAATGCTGCCTCCATAATTTTTTCTGAATTGTTGAATTGACACATTGGTAGACGAAATTAAGGAATTAGTAATGGGGTTGTTTGTTCTTGTAGAGGAAGATTGTTTGTAGGAGTGCTGAGTGTTGGGAAGGGGCATTTGAGTGTTGTAAAGAGGAGTGAGATACAAGTATAATACTCCACTGTAGAGAGAGAGAGAATAATGGTGGTGATGGGCGCGGCGCCGAAGGAGAAATGAATGCTGTATATTTTAAGCAAGGAGAAATGAATGCAGTGCACTTTTTAACGAGAATATCATTCAGTGGTATGCAGAAAGACTATTATCGCTGTCGTGGAAAGAACACGAGGAATATCGTCGGTATGATAGGGGCAGTGCTATGGGTGCAGAACCCTTTACGTACAGATTTGGCACAGATCTGTTCAAAGACAACTTTTGAGTCACCCACGGGAATTTGAACCGTTAATTCATTTCAGGATAATTTTTCAAGGGCCCTAAATCACCTCAAGCCAATGTACGTAAGTGGTTGATCCAAAACTCACTCATTTCCTTCAAAATGGTTCGAATTACCCGTGTGGGACCCAAAAGTGAGTCTCCGAACAGATTTGTGCGAAATCTATAACAAAGGGTTTGTACCCTTAGGTTTTCCGGTATGATATTTGTAGGCATAAGACCCCTGCACTACAGGGTTTCGATGCAAGATGGGAGATCCTATAGTGCAGGAGTGCACCATAAAATTATAGTGTGTATTCTTTGCCATCCAAAATATTTATAATGGTCTAAATTATTTTACAAGTAAAATAAGCATTTTACATATAAGATAATATTTGGAATTTGAACTGTTGAAAACACTTTAAACGGCACAGATTTCGCACTACAACCCTGTAGCATGCCCCTTTGACTACCGGGTTTCCAAAGCAAGATGGACTCTTTGCTAATTCTATTCGTAACCCTCTTTTTTCTAAATGCAACCCATTGAAAACTAAACATACAACATTCTAAATAAAAACCAGAAATTGCACCCCAAAATTTCTCTATACCTTCCCAACTTACCCCTCCTCTCTCCACCACCGCATCACCCCTCTTCTCTGCACCACCACCGCACCACAAACCACCACAGCATCCCTCCTCTCTCCCTCCTCTCTTCTGCGTGTACCACTGCATCCTTCCTCCCTCCCTCCTCTCTTCCCCTCGTCTATCCACCACCGCACCTCCTCTCTGCGTCCACCACCACTCCGCCAGGCCATACCGCACCACAAATACAAGAAAAATCCAAATACACAACAATTTAAAAGCCCACTTGGATATCCTCCGATTCAATCGAAAAACATTGGCGAGAAAACTTGAAATTTAAATCCAGTCGACAAAACGCACCTGATTAATGAAAACCCAAGTGAGAAATACCCATTCATATTCTAAAATCCGAACTACCATTATCCATCCGGATTCTTAAGTTTGAATTCTATGTACCCATTCAGATTCTAAAATTTGAATTAGCAGAACACATTCGGAACTGGATATCCAAAGCCGTCGGGGAGAGAAAACGTATCATTTTGAAGTAATTGGGCTCGTAGACGTAGCAGAGGGAGTCGAGGCCGGCGTAGTAGGGGAAGAAGAAGGCGGGTGGGGGTAGATTTGAACGATGGCAGTGGTTATGGGTGGAGGTGTGTGTTGGTGGGGGTGGATTTGAGCGGTGGTTGTGGTTATGGGTGGAGGTGCGTGGTGGTGGGGGTGGATTTCAGCGGTGGTGGTGGCTATGGATGAAGGTGAGTGGTGGTGGTGGTGGTTATGGTGGTTCCGTCTGAAAGTATGGTTGGAGGAAGGAGGATGATGAAGGGACAAAGTAGTCTTTATGACATTAGGTATTTTGGTTCTAAAATTAATTGGTTGGGGGTGGGATGTATTTAGGAATTCGTGGGTTGCAAATAAAATTAGCCAGACTCTATTGCAATCCTTTCTTCCTTTTTCATTCACAAACACTAAGGGTAAGTGCAACAAAAAATAGGCAAGTGATGGCTAGCTCATGCAGTAGAGCTTTTGGATGTCCCACACTGCATCCGGGATCGAGTCTCATTCCCCCCTCCCCCTATGTACTACATTCAGAATGACGAATGACAAAAAAAAAAAAAAAAAGTGCAACAAAAATATGTTTTGGGTTCCTGTAGAAAAGGTTCTTTTGTCAAGACTGCTGTGGGCCTTGTTCTACTAACTTGGATTTTTTGGGCTTTTTTAATTGATATATGTGAGAAGATAATGAAAAATGTGAAAGGCCAAAAGCCAAAAAAGTCAAGTTAGTGGAATTAAGCCTTGTTGATTTTGTTGGAAGGCCTTCGTAAGTATTGGGTTCTCCATTTGTTGACACCGGATTTTGCCCCACCCCTATTTCTTCAAATCAAGATGATGACGTCGACGTCCCCAAAGGAGAGACGCCCGGCCATCAGAAATCAGAAACAACTTTACCGTGCAGAACACGCGATTCCCGGTAAAGGTAGACTAGCACGGTAAACCTACCGATGACACAAAATTCAATCTTCAATATCATTTTGTATCTAACATCTGCATGTGCATAGCTTGGATGATAAGCATGCCATTTCAGGAGGCTGTACCCTCTCGTACAACTGACAGAAAAATCAGCTCCTAGAAGCTTGTTTCTAAGCCTACCGGCCAACTATATCACCAGGACATCCAATCGAGCATCAGACCGTTGGATGTACCCATCTCAGCATTACAAAGTGACTGGTTCAAGTTATGTCAAGATAGGACTGCGATTGATCGTTGAGCCACCACTCCCCCTGAGCCCTTACCCGGTAAAAATCGACGAACAGGGCCAGAAGATCCAGGTTTTATCTGTATAACTCCAAACTTCACCAAACTTCATATTTAATCTTGACGTGATGAAAGTAAGTCTCACGTCAAGTATCGGGCGATTCCGAGCCCGTTTGATATTTTCCGGGACACCGCGCTTCCCGAGATGGCCGATTCCATGATCATGGACATCGGGACCCAATCTTAAAGATCGACACCATTGATAAATCATTTCTAACCATTCTGAAGTTCCCTGTAAAATTTTAGGTCAATCGGACTTCGTTTGGTTATCCGATCGCTTACAGCACTCCAATTCAACCGAAAGCTAGGCGATCTCATTTCTCTATCTTCGGAGCATAATTTGGAAAAACAGACATTGGCACAACGCTTAGAGCACCTCAAAATCCTAGCGATACCTCCCTGGACTTCGTTGGATCAAAGAACTACACGCGAACACGGACGAGCCGGGCGCGCGGTGCAAACACCCTAGGTTTCCAAAGATTGGGCGCCTATTTCAAGGTAGCTAGTGGCTGCCTGCCATGTGGCCTAGGCGCCCAAAACTTGGGCTCCTCCCTCCAATATAAATATGTGAAGGCCATTCTCTCATTTCTCACACCTTCCAACCCCTGAGTCTCCGTTGAATTTCTCGGGTCACTATCGATCAGTCTGAGAATTCTTCAGCCATCTCGTATTGGTGAGCAGGGTTGGGAGTCTAGCTTAGGCGGTAGCTTTGTCGGGCTTCTCATAAAGGAACCTCGGTAGTCAAAGTTGCGCCGAAGCTCTGCTGGATTCCCCAGGTGGAATCTCGGGATATAGATACTGCGCAGAAGCTCTGCCGGTTTTTCTCCGAGAAGAACTACCGGTAGTCAGGGCTTAGCGGAAGCTCTGTCCAAGTCTCGACTCCAGATCCTCCAGTCCTGTCGTTACTCTGTCTGAGTCTTGACTCCAGATCCTCCAGTCCTGTCGTTACGCTGCCCGATTCCTAGCTCCAAATCAGTCAATTTCTACCGGAGGCTATAGCCGATTTTCCAGGCCACTTTATATATCCGATTCTCTACCCGGGGTTCGAACCGGGAGGCTGTAAGTGAACTTAAATACTGATCATTACTTGTTTTCAGCATGTAGTAACTACATCTAGAATCGTACTGGCCCGGCAGCTGCCTGGGCCAGCCTTGCGTCCAAACCGGACGAATTTATACTACATTTTCACATTTCAGTCAGTCTATTATCCATTGAAATAAATCTAAGAATAAACGTACACTGTCACTGTGCAACACGTCAGTCTCGTTAGGATTTTGCAGCGAGGAATACCAAAAGACTGTCACAATGGCGTACGCGCCAAAGGGGTTTGGTACTTCAAATGGGTCCATTGTGAGGCTCTACCATCACCTCTGGGTCTTTTATGTATCTTGAGATCGCTATAACCTTGACCTGACTAGCCGTCCGGGCAGTTGTATAAACAACTAAAAACAAATAGTTGGGATCAAATCCCGGGAATGATTTATCTCAACTATCCATGGTCCCTCTGGTAGACTTGTCTTAGGGCACCTAGTTGTGCTGTCCGCGTGCTCCAAGTAGCTGGACCATTTTGTTTATTACTCATATTATTTACACTGTATTCTGTGTGCATTTTCAAATAATGTCTAGCATGCCAAAGAGTCGTAGGGTTTGTCTTGACTTTGTTCCGAATCCGCTATCAGCTTCTTCCCAAAATTACCAAACTACCCTCGAGTCTATCCTAGGGTTACCTCCATGTCAAAATTACCAAAATACCCCTATGTTGCCCACAGGGTCAGCTCCATGTCCAAATTACCAAAATATCCTTCCACTATGTCCAGAGTCAATCTAGCCTATGGATTTGACCTGTGAATATCCCGTGGCCCGCCAACAGTCATCTGGACCCTTGAGACCAATTTTTACTAATTTTTACCAAAATACCCCTCGATCCTCGAGAACCTATTTTCGATATACAAACCCTACCGGTGACGACCCAGGACCCACACGGGACCATCTTTTAGCCCCGGGCGGCAAAATTCAACTTTTAACTATAAAGTCAACTGAGTTAACTGTACTCACTTTTACCATCTAAAACCGTACCGGATACATCCCGGGGTCCGCTGTCGGCCAAGTAAGGGGTCCGGATGAGATTTTTCTAACTTTTTACTATGACAACTATTGTATTTATTATAATCATTTTCACTGTTCAAAACCGTGGATACTTCCCGGGGCCTGCTGTCGGCCAAGAATGGGGTTCGGACGAGATTTTTACAACTTCTTATACGGACGTGCAAACGGCGTTCCGAACTTATTTTCGGCCATGTAGCCACCCTAATAGAATCCCAGAACCTTCGATTGACTGTCGGCGCCCCCGGAAACTCAATTTTCAATATTTCCCCCAGCGAGTCGTGTAGTCAGCCTAGACTCGTCTCGAGTCTCGGAATCTTCCGGAGATGTCCCGGAGTTTCCGCATTATGTATTCCCCATGCTTTTATAACCGTCGGAGTCTGATGTTGTCCTCTGTGTACGGTAGAAACGCCTCCATATCCTGCTGGTGCGAATCCCCAATAATTTTTAACTTCTCTAGAACTTCAGCTTTATGTCGAAACTACGCGAGACCTGATTTCTCATGAGGCCGAAGAATACGTAAGCAGCCGGATGACGGCTCAGTCCCAAATAAAACCTTTTTACCTGTTTGAACTACATGATGACCTAATTCTCTTAAGACCTGAGATACGTAGGCAGCCCTGAGGCCGGGCCCGGTCCAAATCTTATTTTTGTACTTATTTCCCCTTCTGTTGTAAAAGTCTCATGCATTATAATAAAACTCATTTTCAGACAGATTTTCTCTTTTTATTGTATGTATGTATGTTGTCACAAATTTCCATTTGCTCATGTTGAAAAAGTCTGTTCCGAGTGCCGAAAGGGCAGGGTAGGGTGCTCCGGCTTCCCTACACGTAATAGTGAATTACCGAACCTTTTCTTTTCTAAAAATCGCAGACCAAATAAAAACCGAGTCATTTCTATCAAACAAAACCGGGTCTTCGGACCCGAGGCATTTTTATCAAACAAAACCGGGTCTCCAAACCCGAGATTTTTCTACAAACAACATTTCCGATGGTGACTTGGCACACCGAGAATTATATCAAGTGGCGACTCTGAGTTATTTTCAGAAATAACAAACATGGCTCAGTCACAGCTGTAAAACCCGTGTTTTTACAAAACCACGTCGCTTTGAATACCACTTGGATCAATCGGCCATCGCTAAATTCGGCGGTCGAAATCCCGGGCGAGACACCATTATAGCTAAATGAACCATTTGTTGAATCCGTTAATCTTGCTCTAAGGCTATGTTTGTATGGGCGGACTCTTGAGAATATAGTTTTTCGTAATCAAATTCCTAGCAATTCAATACATGAATTAATATCACTCTAGTATTTGGATTAATCCAGTAATTTTACTTCGGAAACAATTATTTTTTTACTTAGGAAACAATTATTTTTTGGACTTATTTTTTGGACTTTACGAGAGTCAATATTTCCTTATTTTAGGATTGAGCTGGGAATATAAGATTATCCAGGGTGAAGGAGGAATCAAATTTTCTCTTAGTTTAGAAAGGTTACTACTGGTAATCACATTTCTATTGTGGACTATTCCAAACGTAAGTACCGCAAAAAAATGGCATCTATCATTCCCTCTCAAGATTCCTGACATCCAAATTGAGTCATGCCGGAGAAGCTGAGCAGAGTGTAAAGAGAGAAAAACAGAGTGAGCGATGCAAGAGCTGCCGGAGAAGCTTCCTCCTTCCGCCGCATGTCCCCTCCCTCTCCATTCCCTTCCCCCTTCATCTAGCCCCTCTCCTCTACTCTCCTTTACCATTTCCTCTCCTGGATGGCTGGATCTGCTCTCCGGTCAGTGTGGGTGGCCAGAATCTTGATTTTTGGAACAAGGGGAGGCCGATCTAGGCCTTTGACACCAACGGCGAGCGGCGGCGACGGCGACGGTTTTATTTTCTGCACTTTTTATTTTTTTGTATATTTTTTTTGTTAGTTTTGTAGGTGGCTGGTGGTTTTGTAGGCCAGTGGTTTTGTTTGGTTGTTTTTTATCCGAGTTTTGAGCCGGTGATTTTTGATTAATGCATTTTCTATCTCTTTACCCAAAAGAATAAATAAATAAATTGAGCCAAGAACCTGGCTTTGTTTGTCGTGCCACCACTTCCTCACTCTCTCTTCAACCTCCATCTTTCTCTTCTCCTTCCTTCCTACATATCGTCATTGCCCAAATTTAAATTTATCATTCACCATTACCACCACATGACCACACACCTCTATTGTCAGTACCCCTATTGGCATCCTTATCTTCACCACTTATCACATCCTTACCCATGACAGTCTCAGAACCCTAACTTTCCTCACCATCAAAAGGGGTCCAACACCCTCAATCTCACCCCTTCCAAATTGGAGTTGCACAAGGTGCAAGTCTTTTATGTGCATTGTGCAAGTCAGACATGTTTCTTGTATACTTTAATAGAAACCCTCTTCTTTATCCTTCATTTTCAAGTCCCAGAACTAATTCTTTAATGTTTAATCACCACCTTCGACGACCACGCTTCACTTGCTCCCCAGTCATCTTCCTCTACCTCCCTTTTGATCTCTTCTTTCCTTAATTGCCATTAAAATGACCATGTATCTATCGTCTTCTTTCCTCTCTTTCATCTCCCTCTCTTGCTCCTTGATCCATCACCATGACCGATATCATCATATATGGCCACCAACTTTCATCATCAATGCCCACAAACAACACTCTTTTTTGAAGCCGTTAACTCTATTTCGTTCTCCAACACCCCACATTTGCTAGCACGGCTGTAGAGGATGGAATACTTTCTATGCGCACGTGCAAGTGGCTTAGCTTACGTTCCACTGAAAACCAACCACATATGCATAAAGCCATACACTCTTAAAGACTAAAAATATTTGACTTGCAAGAAAACCACTTTAGTCTATTCGTGTATAAAGACTTTCACTCACTGTAATTAGCCACAATAGAGAGAGGGTGGCATAGATTTCGAGTGTGATGGGTTGAGGGAGGGGATTAGTGTTTTTGGAAAAAGAGGTGGCGACTATGGTGGCTGGTGGTTAAGGTGTCATGCATAAGGGATATTGTGCGAGAGAAAGAGAATACACTTTCAGGGGGCGTTTCGTCATAAAATCTGTGCACGCGTGTGATATTATTTTGTTGTTTTCATGTGTTTGAGATATACGAAGTCTTGTCTCCGTAAAAACGAAAATATTACGGTTACATGCCTATGAACTGAAATTGTCCCTGGAATAAAGTGAAAGTTGAGGTTTCTTTCATAAAGAATTCAAAAAGAACAAGAAGTAGTGTTAAAAAAATTCAAGCAGAAGGCATGAAATCGGAATCTGATTAAACTTTGGCATGCGCGCGGTCTGGTCTCCCTTTATAACTGTCAAAACATATGCTGGGTTGGTTACCTTGCTTTTTGAACATTCAATCATGTGCTAAGGAATCATTAGTCCCTGACTATTTTTTGTCAATGGGAATTAAATACTCCGTCACACTCCCTTAAAATGAAGGAACTTCAAGTTCAATTTCAAGTACAATCCACCACACTCCCTTAAAATCTCTCGATTTGGAGATCCTATCACATCAGACATACACTCACACAAATCAAAAATGATATGCGTACATCACGAGTGTGTACCCCAGATGCACACCAACGCATTCTAACCATTCAAAAGCCTTTTCAACGTTTTGGATTTAAAATAAAATATTCGCGAGAAGAAGTTAAACTCTTCCTGTGTATAGTTTATTTGAAATCGATCTGGAATATTGATTTCTAGGATGGACGATTGAAATGTGTTGGTGTGTATTAACTAGGATATATGCGTGTGGTGTACGCGTTGCACTCAAATTCCATCACATTGTAGTTGTGCAGGAAAGATGCCCACATCTAGTTTTTCATTACTTGGTGGCCTGCTTAGGCACAGTAGGGTGACTGTGTCCAAAAATTAAACATCATTAAGTCAATGGATATCGGTAATTGAGTGAACAAATATTTTTTTGACAGTTATAAATGTCAGAAAAATTATTTTGTAGACAAATATGGTTTGTTCACTAAATTACCAATATCTGATCGACTTGATTTTTACGAGTTTATTCTATGTATCAACCTCTACAACCTGAATCGTTCAGATCATATTTTTTTGACTCAAGACGATGAACCTTTTTGGGGCACACAGCAGGTTGCCCCATTCCGTTATCCATGCAAACCGAAAAAAAGAAGAAAAAGTAAATATACACTTATTAATAGCGTAGCCCGTCAATAAAACAGCAAACTAGCTAGAATAAATGAGGCGATGTAGCCCATTGTTTGGCTAGTAGAGGTGTTGGTGGCATATGCATTTCCACTTGGGAAGCCTATCCACCGGTATGGCTATCCATTCCTTTGTCTAAGGATGGGTGCTAGCTGTTCTTATTTGGACTTTTCTATGATCAATGAATTGGTTATCCTTTTGGCAAAATAAATAAATAAATGGGTTGGAGAGTCATTTAAGTTTAGCAAAACCTGATGGCCAAGGCCGAAGTGGGGGGCCATTTAATCCGAGGTTAGAGGGGGTTCTAACTTCCACCTCAAAGTTTTTTTTTTAAAATAATCGGATATCCAGGTCAACTTACACACACTTTGATTATAATAAAAAGTTTAGGTTTGAAACATCTCAAGTGTTATTAATTCATTTGAGATGAATCCGTACAGAGCTTTGCTCTGGCTTTAAGTGGCTCCTTGCAAGTGAGCGGTGGAATTGGGCTCCAAGAATTGCTTGAGTTATGCGTAAACTGACCCGGACATCTTGTAACAAAAAAAAATGAATGGAGAATAAAATCTATTGTGGTAGAAATTGGCACCCTAATAACAAGAGGAAGATCTGTTCAAAAATAATAATAATAACAAGAGGAAGAAAGCATAGAAATCTATGGGGTATAATAAAATTCCTCCACAATAATTCCAATTGTTCTTTTAGACGGGTGAAAATAAAGGATTTATTCAGCTACTGGCGGGCGTTGGTGTGGAAACATGTCTAGGGGTGTTTGGAGGCATCATTCTTTTACTTTTTGCATTTTTCTTTTCACAGTTTTAGCCTTTTAGATTATGACCAGAATGTATTATGAATCTATAGAGTATTTAAGAGAAATGTGCATAATACATTTTGCAAGGAGTAGTGTTCGGGAGATATATGTAAAATGCATTCTGTAGGTCATTTTTAACCAAAATGAGAAAAGTAAAAAAAACTCCTCTCCTCTTACTTTTGGCTTTTGTTCTCTAAACTCAAAAACTGAAAATGCATTATAGTAGAATTCATTTTGGCTTAGGTGAACCAAACAGCTACAACTGAATAATGTGGAAATGAAAATTGAAAAAATGGGTATCCAAACACCCTTTATTTGGACCCCCCTAGCTTTTAGATTCATGGGTGTTTGGCAACCAATTTACCTTTTTTTCATTCTTTTACACCAATGACTCGTTTGTTAGCGGAATTATTATTGGAAGGAGATAGGAATATAAAAGAGGTGGATATGATTGAAAAAGAAATTATTTTAGAAAGAAGATTAAAAGTTATTTAATTTGATTTGTAGTTAATACGAAAGGTTAGATAAAATACAATGGTGTAAAATTCCAATTTTACCCCAAACTAATATGGGCATCTCTCTCTCTCTCTCCACACGGAAACACGTTTTTAAACACATTGAGCGGTTCGGATCGTCAAAATTTGGTCCGAAAAGTCAAAAAAGGGGTGGTCCTCACGAAGGAGATTCGTGAGGGAGTCCTTATTAGATCATGATTGTGTATGGATCATGATCTAATAAGGACTCTCTCTCGGAAATTCCGTGAGGACCTCATGGATCAGGGTCGAATCCTGACGATCCAAACCGCTCAACGTGTTTAAAACGTGTTTTAAGGGCCACCACAAGGAATCGCCCACAAAAAAAAAAAAATACCCGGAAGGGCTTCATCCGAGCATTTTTCGATAAACTGTATATGTATGTTTATTGTAAAAAACTGCTCGGACGAAGCCCTTTCGGGTATTTTGTTTTTGCGATTCCTCCCGTTGGCCTTGGAAAATACGTTTTAAACACATTGAGCGATTCGGATCGTCGAAATTTGGTTCGAAAAGTCAAAAAAGGGGTGGTCCTCACAGAGGATCCGTGAGAGAGTCCTTATTAGATCATGATTATATATATATATATATATAGAGAGAGAGAGAGAGAGTGATGCCGGAACATGTGGGCCACAAGGGGTTTTGGTAATAAGGTAGTAAGGCAATCAGATAAAATTTGGATAGTTCCCCACAGCCCGTTTGTCAGACGGATAAGGTTTTGGGTGGATGAGGAATAAGGATGAATAAAAGATGGATATTAGGGGTGAGCACGGGTCGGTTCGGGTTCGGGTCGGGTCAGTTTCTGTTGGGTTGTGAAAACCCAAAACCGAACCGAAGTAGCATAAAAACCGATCGGTTCGGGTACGTCGGGTTTCGGTTCGGGTACGTCGGTTTGTATCAAACCCAGACATCATCAAAAGTGCAGAACGCAGAAATCATCAAACACAAACCCAAAAATCAACAACACAAAAACCCAGAAACCATTAGACATCATTAACCCTAGAAATCAACTCAAAATGACAAGAAAAAAACCCAAATCTGCTTGTACCAGTTGTGGATTGGTCGTCTTTGATATGCTTGAAGCCTTGGTCGACGCCATGGCAGAGAGAAGAGAAAGGTGCGTCTGGGAGGGCATGGTCGACAATTCAACGACAGCGTCGTCGGTCACCGTCTTCGTTGTAAAGAGAGAAGAGAAAGGTGTTTGGGGTTTGATTTTTTTTGTGCTCATTCAAATGGGGAGAGAGAGAGAGTCATGGCCTACAGGCCTACAGTTGTGTACTCTTTTGAGAGAAAAGTGGACGTTGAAAAGAGCTCTCATTTATGACATATTGGAGACTTTTTTGAATCTCTAAAAAGTAGACTAGACGTGATAAGGCCACAGTGGCCAGTGGGTACAGTTGTAGTTGTACATTGGTACTCTAAAGAGTACAGGTACGTGTGATAACAGAGGAGCAAGTGATAAACAGAGTAATATATACGCAAGTATATGTATAGGTCGGGTCGGGTTACACGATCTCCAGAATTTCTTACCCGACACTCGAAATTTTCATAATTTTAAACCCGAACCGACAACACTTTGAACCCGCCCGAAACCCATCGGGTCAGATCGGGTTGGAGGGTCGGACTGGGTTTTGCTCACCCCTAATGGATATGATATGTGGGTAGATTGTTATATAAGGAGTGGTCCACGTTAATACAAGGATGATTAGTATATTCGGTGTTTGTTTTGGAGTTGATTTGTGTGGACATGAGTGGAGATAATAGATAAATGTGGTGTATTCTTATTTTACGCTTGCTAAGTTTTGGAAATGTTGAAATTGCCTATTTAGTTTTTTTTAACACAAAAAGTTTAACAATATAATTTTTAAAAGTTTTTTGGTGGAACCTTGTAGTACATAAAAATTACGTGGCAAAATTCAGTATGTATGAAAGATCCACTTCTAGTTAGGGATCCCTAATTTTAACAAAAATCAGGGATCCTTCTCATTCTCACATTTTCCAATTGAATTTTGATGATCTGAGTTGTTCAATGTGTTTAAGACATGTTTTTACGGATCCTCGCGAGGAATCCTAAAAAAAATGATTCATAAACACATTGGACGGTTCAAAATATCAAAATTCAATCGAGAAAGGTGAGGTCTTGACTTTAACAAAGTCAGGGATCCCTGACTAGAAGTTTTTTGAACATAATATAATATATATATTCTCTTGAGAGATCCCTCTGGGATCCCTCCATGCGGACCACCCCTGTTTTCGACTTTCCGGATAAAATTTCGATGATCCGAACCACTCAATGTGTTTAAAACGTGTTTTCAGGGCTAACGCGAGGAATCGCTAAAAAAATACCCGGAAGGGCTTCATCATCCGAGGAGTTTTTCATAATAACCGTACATATACAGTTTATCGAAAACTTCTTGGATGAAGCCCTTTCGGGTATTTTCTTTTTTGGCCATTCCTCGCGTTAGCCCTTAAAAACACGTTTTAAACACATTGAGCGGTTCGGATCATCAAGATTCGACCCCGATCCATGAGATCCGCACAGAATTTCCGTGAGGGGTCCATATATATATATATATATACAAGTGTAGAATTCCTAATCTAAAATCCTTACTCTTCTCTCTCTAAAATATTTTCCATTTCTCTCTCTCTTCCCTTTCCTCACTACTCACTATGTGTTTGGTTGAATGGAGTCCACTTCGAAATGGAATTATTATTCAATGGAATATCTATTTCTGTGTTTGGTTCATAAATAAATGAAGGAATTTGTATTCCAAAAGGAATAACTATTCACCCAAATAAGAGAATAGATATTCCGTTAAAAAAGAAGAGAATTGTTATTCCCCACATCACGATAGAACGAGAAAAGAGACCAAGTCCTCTTCCTCTCTCGTTAAACCCCAATCGATAGGTTTCCCTCCCTTTCGTTGAACCCGATCGAAGAGCTTCTCTCTCTCTCTCTCTCTCTCTCTCTCTCTCTCCACTATGGCTATTGATTCTAACAAATTGTGGATACTTGGTTTCTACACTTTTGAATGTGATTGTTTAAATGCTATTTTTTCCCTCTGGAAATGCTGGTTATTAATGATGTGTCATGAGTAGTGCCCTGCTGCTATATTTTTTGCATCATTTTCGGGTTCTTGGAAAGTTATTACTACCTACTATGGTGCAGGGATACTTTCATCATATCTTTATCAATTCCATTTCATTGCAATGTGATTCTAGCATACCAAACGCAAGAATTTGAATGAGAATTCCATTTTTGTTATTGATTCCTAGCCACAACCAAACAGGAGAATGGGAATGACTATTCCAATCTCAATTCTTCTAATTCCATTTCTTTTCTAATTCCATTCCAATTTACATTCCATTCCAATTTACATTCCATTCCATCCAACCAAACGTAACCTAAGTAGAGAACCAAAGGAATCAAGGCGAAGAAATGTCGACCAGAGTCTTAAACTTGTCCAATCTAATCAAACGCGTCACCACCAATTTCCTCCCTACTTGCAGGGTAAGTGGTTGAGAGTGGGGGTAGAATGGTCTTTTACCCACCTCGGGTAAGCTAACAATAGGGTCTATCTCGCCTGGGATTTCAACCAAGGGGCTTGCCTTGTGAAAAAGGGTTTTATGGTCCAGTGATCTAAGTGATATTCAAGCGACGTGGTTTTTGTAAAAACACGGGTTTTATAGCTGTGACTGAGCCGGAATGAATTTATAAAATAACTCAGATTCGCCACTTGACATAATTTTCGGTGTTTCAAGTCGCCATCTGAATAGATATTTTGAGAAATAGTAGGAAAATGCCTCGAGTCGAAAGACTCGGTTTTGTATGGTATAAATGACTCGGTTTTTGTTTGGTCTGCGGTTTTAGAGAAGAAAAGTTTTGGTAATTCATTGTTACGTGTAGGGAAGCGGGAGCACCCTACCCCGCCCTATTGGCACTCGGAACAAACTTTTCCAAAATGAGTAAATGAAAACTTGTGAACACAAAACATACATGAAACGAAATAGTCTGCCAAAAATGAATTGTATTGCATGAGACGTTTACAAAAGAAGGGGGAATATGTACAAAAATAGGATTTGGACCGAACCCGACCTCAGGGTTGCCTACATATCTCCGGTCATAGGAGAATCAGGTCATCACGTAGTTCAAGAAGATAAAAAAGGTTTTATTAGGGACTGAGCCTTCGTCAGGCTGCCTACGTATTCTCCGGCCTCAGGAGAAATCAGGTCTTGCACAGTTCGAAAGAAAGCTGAAATTTTATAGAGGTTAATAATCGCTGTGGAATTTGGGCCAGCGGGATATGGAGCGTTTGTACCGTACTCGGAGGACAATATTAGACACCGGCGGCGACAAAAACTTGGAAAACTCAGGGACATCTCCGGAAGATGTCGAGACAAGAGACGGGTTAGAAATGACTACACGACTCAGTGGGGAAAGTATTGAAAAATGGTGTCCGGGGCTGCCGACAGTCTACGAGGGACTCGGGGTGTTATTTTGGTGACTTTGTGGCCGAAAATGGGTTCGGAATGCAATTTGCAAGTCTGTATGAAAAGTTATAAAAATCCCGTCCGGAGCCGAAAATGACTGCTGGCGAGCCTTGCGATATATCCGGTACAGTTTTGAAGGGTAAAAATGATTATAGAAAATATAATAGATTTCTTTGTAAAGAGTTGAAAAATCATAACCAGAGCCCGAAAAAGGCGTTCGGTGGTCCCTTGTAAATATCCGATACAGTTTTAGGCGATAAAAATGAGCACATTCGGTTGACTTTATAGTAAAAAGTTAAATTTTGCCGTCTGGAGCTGAGGGTCCTGGGTCGTCCCCGGTAGGATCTACGTGTCGAAAATAGGTTTTCGAGGTTCGAGGGGTATTTTGGTAAAAATTAGGAAAAATTGGCTCGGTAGGTATTTTCAAGCACCACTGCAAGCGGACTCCCGATGATGAAAGCGATACCCCAAATGCTTTGGGGAAATTCATGTGGATCTCAGAACCTTTGCAAGGATTCAGAACCTTTGCAAGGATTTGGCAACTAAGACCCAAAACCTCCCTAGCTTGGTAGAAATGCCAGCCGACACTTCCATATACTGACCGGTACATCCATTTGCGAATCGCCAGTAACCCGGTCTCCTGACCAGAGCAAACTACCCGTAACAGGATGCATCCACCGGCTGACAAATCCTTTGGCTAGCCTGTTTCTTTTAGAAGATTTCCAGCAAGAGCCCGACTTAAACTCTAGCTTCTCACTCCCGATCGGATTACTACATTTACATGGTAATTAAGGATGGGACTCCTCTTGATAGAGTTTACCCGCATCACACCTCTCCCAATTCAAGCTCCAATTGAATTGGGACTCTCCCATTCCAAGCCCTATAAATAGGCACCTCCACTTCCGAAATTCACACACAATTCTTAACCCCCACAGCCCAAAGTGTTGTGCAAATACTCCCCATACCCATAGCTTCAAAAGCCCTCTAATCCTGTGAGGCAAAAATAACCGAGTAGAAAACCCCCAAATCCGAGCTTAGGGTTTGAGGACCTATGAAATTCCACTACAAAGCAAGCAATTCAAGCAAATCCGTCGCTGAGGGAGTGATACACAAAGGTTACAACACCCTCGAAGTAAGTCAATTTCTAAACTCCTGTTCATTTAATTGTTCAATTTCAGTAGGATAATTTTCAGTCTGTGAAAAGTCTGTGCGTTGGGAAGAACACCGGCCGGTGGATCAATGTACAGACCGACAAATTAACCAATGTGATCTGTTGGCCGCCAAATCAATTCCCTGCAGATCAGTTGCTGACACAGTTTCTATTACTATCTGTTTGTGTGTGTTATATCATGCTCTTATCCCTCTATCTCGTGTGTGTGACTGTTTTACTGTTTTCGTCAGCCATATCTGCTAAGGGTTTAAAAAAAAGAATTGAGTGCTAGGTCTTATAAAACATCGAAACCATTTTATGTCAAACGAGTACAGGCTAGCCTTCGTAGCTAGGCGGAGAGGGGTGCCTAACACCTTCCCCTCGCCGTATCCATGAATCTCCGGCAAGGCTTTTTCTTGGTTTAGCATAAACTAAGTGGCGACTCTAAAAAGTTCAAGGTGTGCTGCAACGGGCACTTAGATGCCGATTAGCTATCCTGTGTAGTGACGGTGAACCTTTCCTCGCGGATCGGGGAGCCAGGTCTATAGTTTGGCGACTCTGCCGGGGAGTCATGACTAGAAAGTTTGACTAAAAGTGGTGTTGATATGTTATTTGACCTTTCATGTGCATTCGATATAGTGAGCCGCTTAGTTTGCCTAATATCCCGGCATGTCACGAGGAGTTCAAGCAAGCGTCGGGAACGGTGTACCCTTTGAGACTACCAAACCTTGCATAAGTAGAAAGCTGTAGAACTATCCAACTACAACAGAGGCCCACAGGTTAAGAGTTATGTGTGCATATCTTTTTTGTTTCTAAGGGTTCTTCCCATGCCGCCATTTGTTGTTGTTTTAAACCTCCTTTCTTGCAGGGGGGTTGGGGCTCTAGAAACCAAGGGCTCTAGCCCCATCTCTTTTCTAACCATGTAACTAACATGCAGCTATCCCCTACAGCAGACATCATAGGTAACAAAAAGCAGCCGCAACACCCGGTTTCACACTCTCACTTCACCCGGTCAGCCAAGCTTTAGCTGTCAGCACGTAGTCCAAATTATTTGAAAACACTCGGTCCGGCTAAGCAAACCCCATCACAGCAAGGAAAGGAAACAACTAGTACCTCCACTTCACCTGTCTCAGCAGTCCAAACTCCACTTCAGCAATCTCCAGCTTCAAAACAGCCCGGTTCCCTCGAAGATCTACCCAGCTTTAGCACCGCTCCCCCAAATCGGAACTCACCTCCCCAAGAGAAGATGGTCGAGCATCCTATTCCCACCATGACTAAAATGGCAGAAACCATCAAGAATCTCCAAGACAAGTTGGCAGCAGTAGAAACCAAGTAGGATGATTACGAACAAGAGGCAGATTCCTAAGCAGGAGATGACGAGGAATTGACTAAGAAAGTCAAGGACATCAAAGCTATCTTGACTCGTTCTCATGGAGATGTTTTCCCCGACTTTGAAGGGTTACAGCTATTCCCCGATGCACAAAGTCTCGATGGATTCAAAATGCCAAACATTGAGAAGTTTAACGGATTTGGCAATCCCAGCAGCCATGTCCGTTTGGTGATCAACACGCTCAAACCAATGGGATTAAGTGATGAACTTGTGGCCCAGCTATTCCAGCGCACTCTTTCAGGGAATGCCCTAGACTGGTTCATCGGTCTAGATTTTACCAAGCATAAAAGTTCGCAGGAAATTGCTACCGCTTTTGTTAAGCAATATGCTTACAATGCCCAAATCAAATTCACCACTCGTGACCTCGAAATGACCAAGCAAGGGGAAAATGAGGACTTCGCCACTTTCCTAGCAAGATGGAGAGAGAAGGCGGCAAAGATGGAAAACCACCTTTCCGAAGAGGATCAAGTGCGAATAGTTGTCACGAACTTGCAAGAAGACTATTTCAAACACATCTACCCTCAGGCTGTTTCAAAGTTCAAATGACTTCATGTAGATGGTCTCAAGATGGGACTGCTAAGCAAGAAGGAGGCTCCACCTCAGCCAAAGAAGAGTTTTTCTAGTCGTTCAAATACTAGTAGCAGCATCAACAGCTCATCTGTCAATGCCCTCAGTCCCGCAGGTACCCAGAACCCGTTTCAAGCTTACCAATCCAAAAGCACCGGCCCAACCCGCACTCGTCGGAACTTCAATGACCTAGGCATGACCCCCACCCAGGCTCTTAACATCTTAACCCAACAAGGATATCTCAAGCCTTTGCAAGCAACCCCACCAAGCCCACCCTTTGGCTTAAAGAATGACGTCAGCAAGCACTGTTCTTATCACCAGTATGCGGGGCATGAGACGGATCGCTGCATACGTCTTGACCATGGTATCCAAGATCTCATAGATAACAAAACCATCAAGCCACCAAAGCCCAATGTTCAAACTAACTCATTACCAGCCCATAACAATCAAGCTAACCACATAAGCCTTGCCAAAAGCCTCACATATGATCCTAGCACATATATCACCCCACTCACCCAACCTAAGCTTGAACCAACCTACTCGAAGAGGATGATTGCTGCACATTGGAGATGAATGCTGTGAATTGGGATAAAGGAGAAAAGGATATCGAGAACAGGGAAAGTGACTATGATGAGATCAGCGGAAGAGGGAATGTCCTGATAGTGTGCATGATTGCTAGTGACGAATGGTGGGTGGACCTCGGGGATACCCTACCAGACATATGGGAAACCAGCATTGATGTAGACGTCGGCACCCGTGCGAGGAGGGCACGGTCACTACACAGGATCGCCAATGTTGGATGCATTGGGATTTTGTCACTTTGAATCTGTTGGCATGTTTAAGACTCTGTCACATCCAACTTTGATAATCCACGGTGCTCATTGCGCAGCACCTACAACGTTGAGAGTAGCCACTTGGTTTAGGCTAAACCAAGAAAAAGCCTGACCAGAGATTCTAGATGTGAATTCGGGAGCCAATGGCATTGTAGTAGGATTTGGTGGTACAAAATTACATACACAAGTACATATATATATATATATCTCTCTATAAAATTCAAATAAATGAATGATTTACTTATTTAAATAAACAATTTATTGAATTAAAAAATTTCATTTACTAAAAATTAGGTTTTACAGATAGCCACCTAGAACGATCTTATACAACTGCAACGACGACGGTGGCGACAGAGATTCAACCACGGCGGATCAGTTTCGAAACTTATTACGGAGGAAGAACAGAAAAAGGAAACAAGAAAGGAAAGGATGGGAGGCTGCTTTCGAAATATCCGACGAGAGGCGCACGACCTCCCCTCTTTAACGGCGGTTGCGGGCTAGGGTCTACTTGGTGGGAAAGGTTTTAGAGAGAGAGGGTCTCAAGTTTTAGAGAGAGGTTTTGCTTTCTTCTACTTGATTTTATAAATTTTCATGTTCAATTCTTGTTTTGTTATAGAGTTTATGTTTAGAGACCATAGAAACCCTTGGTTATGAAGTACTGGAAGAGTTCTGGGTGAATTTTTGATCAATTCAGTCAACTCATGTATCTCTTGTAATTCTGCAGATTTTAGGTCATGCATCTAGTTGATTTTGGTGATTTTATTTACATGGTTCCACAGATCATAAATCTCTAAAGTTTTTATTGAGAGTTCCTCTATGTGTCCTCTTTATTGGGTTGAAATATTAGACCTAGATTCCATGTATAGAGCTGTACAAAAATTCTTGAAGTTGCTGCTGTCAAATTCAGATTTGTGCAGGCTCCACTAACACATCTGGGGAAAACAGTCATATCTTTTACCATGGGTATCAGAATTGCACACCATTTGATTTTTTCGAAACTAGACTCGTGTATCTTTCTGTACATGTAAAGTTTTGTACCTTAATTTTTGCCAACCAAAATCAATTTTTAAGTTAAAGTTCAGACACGCGTTATTTCTGAAATTCTGTTTTTCAAGAAGACTAGCCTTCTTTAAATAGGTGTACAAATCTTGTTTGAACTCTGTTTTTAACCTATGACCTATCGATTTGAAGCTTAGGGAGTGTAGTTTGTGTTGCTATGTATTTTGTACCTAGGAGTTGATAGGTTGCAGAATTTTTGGGTCCCTAAGTATTGACCTAACTTTATAATTGGTCCCCACAATATTGTAATGGTCACTTAGAACATTTAAGAAGTTCATTTAGAGATTGGAATATTACTTGAATGGTGTGTAACATGTGTTTACATTACCTATTTAATATAGGAAGTTCGAGTGATTGTGTGGATCAAGGTGAGTGAATAATACCCAAGCTATACGGTTTTAAACATGTTTTGCTTATCAAATGCGAAAGCTATACTATTATTTGTCCACGGTCCAATATTGAAAAAAATTTAGAGGTTTTCCCTGACTTTGTCCGTGTCAACAAAGAATTCGAAATGCGTCAACTTTTTTAGAACAGGTAGGAGTTAAATAGCAATGATTCGAAGCACTTCTTTTTACACTATTTTGAAAACCCAAGGACTCGATTGTATGGATATGTTAAATACAAGATTTCCAATCCTAGCAGGAAAAGAAGGGAAACGGATACTCAATTTTAAAGTGAGTAAACAGAATTCTCGATCTCATAGAGACATATAGAATTATGTGGAAAGCCGTATTCGATGAAAGTCGTATGTACGGCTTGGAGGGCTTTATCTACGAGATTTTCTCAATAATATGAACTTCATGGACATGAAATGAAAGGTGGATAGATTTGCTATCTATTAATGGCATCCCTTACGTCCCAGCTTACTAGGGGACAGTGCTAAAAGGCTAGCAAGATATGTTTGTGCTATTGTGGGATAATATTATAGGCGTCTAACTTATCCACACGGGAGACGCCCGATGATGTAATGAATCAGAGAGGGATGTGCATTATAAATGATCTTGTGAACTGTGAATTCCTATTGGAATATGTGAAGTTTGAATTGGCTATCTTTTGAAACGTATTTCTTTACTGTCCATGAAAACGTGTGGCTTGCATAATAATCGTTCATACGAGGTTTGGCTTATGCTATTTTCCACCTTTCAGGCGACGAGGAGTAGGATACTATGGTACCGTGTGTGTGGAGCCAAGGCTTGTGAATATGTTGTAGATAGGATGTTGTACCTTGTTCGTACTTTTGCCCTATGGATACATGTAAATAGTTCTGAATCTTGTAACATAAACATTGTTCTAAGATGTACCATAAGTTTTGAGATCCTGATGTAAAGGTACATTGTGGTTTTCATTTGTTAATACAGGGTTGACTTCCATTGTTTGACTTTTAAGTCTCTTTGGTCATTTGCTTAACGAATATTTAGTGATGTGTTATGGCCTTAGTGATGGTTCACTGTCACTTTGTTATGATTTAAGCTTGCAGGGACGAGTTAGGGTCGTGATATCCGGTGTCGCGAGCCAGCTGTCCGGTAGCTGCAACGAGTGGGTCAACACAAAATTCGACAGATCCGGTATGTGACTTAGAGGTAAGTCTGTGTTTATAGCTTTGGGTGGATCGACTGTATGGGGTGTTCTTTTCACTCTATTTTTTGGTTGTTGTTACTTCTCCCTTGGTGGAGTGTTTCCCCCGGCTAGTCTACCCAGTCCGGTGGCTTGTCCCGGTATGGTTTTCCTAGATTCGGTGGGTATGGTGGTGGGTGAATAAAGTTTGAGTTTTCAGTGGATATCCAATTGATTTCTGTGGCGTTCAGATTGGCTTTGGCTAGCAGAGCGATATTCATGGCCCACTGTGGTCACATGGAACCGTTTGTGCCTCTCCATGGTGGTGTGAGCCTAACAACTTGGCACACTCACAACCGAAACCTCTCGCCTCAGCGAAGATTTGCATTGCGGTGACATCTTGTTCGTGGCAGCGATGGGAACGGCTATTCGACAGAGATCAAACTCTCTCGTCAGCTCATCGGCGTAGACGTTGTTGATATCGTATTCCTAGGTTCTAAGGCATGGTCATAGTGATTGCCTTTTCCGGTGTTTGGATTGGTATTCGTCCGTGACGGGAATTAAATGCCCAAATATGGTTGTCCCCCCATTTTTGGAATGTGGACCATCACTGCCGTTGGTAGACATTCACATCTGTCATTGTTTTATATGCTTATATGATTACCGAGGTTGTATTATGGTATTTTATTTTCGGTTTCAAAATCAAAAAGTTGTTCTAATGCTGCCAAATTTATTTTTTCTCTTAGCCATTGATATTGTATCTTTTGCATATCATCTCGACATCTCCCATGTAATCTGGCAAACAATGTCATTGCAATAAAGAAAGAGCCATGCTGAGTCCCGGTGACCTCTCAAACATATTTTCAACCTCAGTACTTTCCCAGAGTTGTCCCGAAGTTTTTCAATAAATATTTTTAGTCACAAGATACATTCCCGCGAAAGTCTAGACCTTGTCCTCTGTGTACGGTAGAAATGCCTATGTGCCTTGCTTGCTAAATTCCCCCGCGAGTCTAGCTACTCTAAAACTTCAACTTCTCTTCCAAATTACGTGAGAGACCTGATTCTCCTAAGCCCAGAGATAAGTAGGCAGCCCTGAGGCCGGGCTCGGTCTCAATTCTCTAAATTTATTTTCGTCTTCGTAAACTACGTGATGACCTAATTCTCTTAAGGCCGGAAATACGTAGGCAGCCCTGAGACCGGACTTGGTTCAAATCTTTCTTTTATATATATCCCCCTGTTATTAAATGTCTCTGCAATAAAATGTATTTTTAGACAGAATATTATCTTTCTTCTTCTCATCGTACTTTTGTTACTCTCACAAGTCTTATGTATTTTCGAAACGTTTGTTCCGAGTAACACAAGGTGGGGTAGGGTGCTCCGGCTTCCCTACACGTAACAATGAATTACTGAACCATTTCTTCTCTAAAATTGCAGTCCAAACAAAAAACTTAGTCATTTATATCAAACAAAATCAGGCTCTTCGACCCGAGATAACATTTCATTTCAAAACACTTGAATCAACTTCGGATTATCCAATGGGTGACTTATAAAACCAACTCAGCCAGGTGGTGACTCTGACTTATTTATTTTCTACCAAAATATGTTTTTCAAAAGTTCAGCTCAGCCACAACTGTAAAATTCGTGTCTTATAAAACCACATCGCTTTGAATATCACTTTGATCACTCGACTATAGCCCCTTTTTTTCCTTGGTCGAAATCCCGGGCGCGACACGTGCCATGTCGGCCTTTAGAATATGATCGACCCGCCTAGCCCATGGGTACGCCTAACTCCGTGTCGTGCCGTGCCGGGCCCGTGCTCATTTGAGCTTTTTTTTTAATCACGTGTTGTAAAGATGAAAAAAAATAATCTTTTAGACTGTTTTTTTTCCAAATAGGTATGGTAAAATAAAATAACAAAATCATGTGCCATCTTCATGCAAATGCAGAAAAAATCATAATAAAAACATTGAATTCAATTATGATGAAAAAAAGTTTGATATTAGCATACTCGTGAGGTGTTCAAATTAGGTTACAGTTGCACAGAATGTAAGAGAAAAAAAGCAAATAAACAAAAGCTAAAAAGTATGATTTATTTATTTATCTTCTTTATCTAATAAAACTCAACTCTCATTTACCCTAAAAGCTCTCTCTCCCCTTGGTCACTCCCCCTCTCCCATGTTCTCTCTCTCCTCACCCACTCCCCACATTTTTCTCACTTCATTTATTTCTCTCTCTCCATTTTTGTTTACAATTAAAAAATTTAGAAAATTAGGGATGAGTATTTAAGGCTCGTGAAACTTCAATATATTTGTATAGGGTACTGATTGATGATTGATTAATTGACTGATATAATATATGCACCACATAACATTTATAGATAGATTATAAATTAATCATTCCTGATTTTATTTTATTATTAAAAATGAAGCATTCCTTATTTTTACTCGTGTCGTGCCCGTACTTTTCAGTGCCCGTGCCCGTGCCGTGCTTGTGCCATGTGCCATAAAACACTGGCCCAGTCTAGCCCACCTATAAAATCACGCCGTGCCACTCTTAGATGTATCGTGTTTGTATCGGTCCGACTCGTTTGACACCTCCTTCAGAAGAGAGGGTGAAAAGTGGAATATCAGGTGACGGGGTACACTAAGTGATGATGATCCAATCACAAAATTCCAATTGTCATGAATTGAGGCCCATTGTTACGCCCCCTACATGCTCCCCACCCCTGCCACCCCCCAAATTACAATTTTACCCCTCCTAATTACTTTATTTATTTTATTTATATTAATTCATTTCTTTATATAAATTCATTTAATTATTTAATTCAGTTTGTTTAATTAATTAATTATTTATTTAATTCAATTTCCCCTCCTTTAATTAATTAATTAATATTAATTCATTTCTTTATATAAATTCATTTAATTATTTAATTCATTTCTTTAAATTAATTCATTTAATTATTTAATTCAGTTTGTTTAATTATTTATATTATTTATGTT
>JAXBDA010002808.1:0-39439 GCA_036023075.1 Gaultheria prostrata | reverse complement strand
CAAACGAAATCCAAAAAACTTGATTACTTACTGCACTCCCGAAATTAGGTCGATGGATTTCGGGGAAACACTTCGAAGTCGAAATTCCCTTCCACTCCAAGATTCAATTTATTGAGAAGGGGGAAAAATCTACAACCATCAGACGCGTAGGGAGGGAGAGGGGAAGGGAACTACTTATAGGGTTTACAGAGATCATACAGTCTGATGGCAGATCTGGGAAAATGCTACAATACACACCCTCTATTTGGGTGTGTGTCATACGCACCCCTATAAATGTTACGAATCAATTAATAATAGTTACGAGACGCACAAAAATGTTATAAATCATACAAAATGTTATGAATCATATTGTTGAAAAAGTTACGAAACACTAAATAAATGTTACGATTGCCAATGAAGTAACACAATATGGACCATACAAAAGGTGCATATTGTGCACACTTTTAATGGGTGTGTATCGTAGCCATTCCCTTGTATCTGACAAATCAAATAAGTTAAGTGAAAAGTCTCAACGTATTTTATAAGATGTTGATTAAATATAATTGTCAGTAATTTAATTTAATCAATGGGTATCTCTAATCTTTATGAAATGAGCTCGAATTTAATTTTCCAGTGGGATGAATTATATTTTGTGCTAAGTATTAAGGCGAGTGATATAGTCGTCGTGCTGTTGGCGTTTAGGGAAAATCCCTATTGTTTGACGTTTCTCCCAGAAATAACGGCACGCAGGTTTTGATATATAATTTTTTTAAATAGTGAAGGTAGTGATTCAATGGTACATGCACATATTTAATTGTTGGGCTGCAGGAGGGGCAGTGATACCCAACTCGTTTCTTCGTGTTGTCTATCCTTAATTTTCACACTTAATCCTATGATTTCTTTATTACCTAAGGTTTTCTCTTTACAATTCCGTGGAAGTTAATTCTTTGCTAGTATTAATTTGACCTATTATTAGTTCTATGTGTTGGGCTTTTCGATTTTCTTTTGGCAATCTCTGCAATAGCAAACCCTTCACAGCGTGGAGAGTTTTGAGTATTCAATCAGTTCACAGAGCATGCAGTTTGTTCTCTGTTAATGAACTCGCATCGTTGGTCTCTGAGGCAGGAGAGAAGCTCGGTCTTAATGTGGAAACCATCTCTGTCCCAAACCCAAGAGTAGAGGCAGAGGAACACTACTACTACCATCTACAATGCTGCCTGGCACACCAAGCTCATTGAATTGGGGCTTAAACCTCACCTCCTGTCAGACTCTCTGCTTGACTCGCTGCTCAACTTTGCTATCCAGTTTAAGGAAAATAGGTGCTAAGCCAAAGACCGTTGCTGCCTAGGTAGACATTGGAGAGAAATGCTGGCTGAGAATTAGTCATTCTTGGGGTTGTATTTTGCTGAATAGAAGCATGCATTGTATATTTCTATGTTTGAAAACTTCATATTCTTAAAAATAAGTTTTATCTAGGTTGTGAAAGTAGTAATCTATGTTGGGAGCCCTGGAATTTAGATGCTTGGGGAAAAAAAAAATTTACTGGCTTTCTGTTTACACCCTGCAGTTTTTTTACTTAGGTCTGTGCACTTTGCAGTGATGTCAACAAAGTGACAGTCTTTTAACATATGCAACAAGGTTAGTATGTTTTGCATAAATTACCCAGAAATGTTTGGATGTTTGTTTTCTATTGTCAATTACTAAAGCACCAGTTCATATAGCATCTTGAAAGTATGTATCTTGCTTCTGAGAACCAGACGGTAATCAATTTTTGTCCTGAAAAGTGCATTAAGGACTTCAAAGTGCAATGCACTTGGATTCATCTATTTTGGCAGCAGTTATGGGAACTTCTAGTAAATAGGGAGTCTTATTTTTCAATCCTCAAAGTACATATCGTTCATGGCGGCGCCCCCTACAAGCAACTATACTTCAAAAGACAGTTTCTTTATTTAGAAAATGCCGGAAAAAATCGATTTATGCAGATTGAATGATTCATGGTACAAAGTTTGTTATGACTGAGAGTCCAACATGAAGAAATGAGACAGAGAATGACGACAGCCCAATTTCTATGTCCGATTCTAGTACCATTTTCCGAATCGGGAATGAGAATCAGAATCAGAATCGGGAATGTACAATTTTCTCTCTGCACGATGCAAACTGTGTAGGCATGTCTTTGTCATCATGTGGATTAATTGCTAGGAAGTCCAGCACTACCGAAACTAACTCATCTTGATGTTTACTGTATTCATGATCTGCTCCTTCTATGATGTGTAATTTGTGGCTAGATATGTACTTGTTGAATTCCTTGGCATCTTCGACTGGTACCATTTCATCCATGGAACCGTGAACGGTCAAAACCCTATAAGTAATAACTAAAGCATCAGAATATACACAAAATTTCCAAACAAACATCCTTTGACAAGCCAAAACATGTAAATATCCTTTAACACACACACACACACACAGAATAGTGTTGGTCTTTATCTTGTCCCATATTGGTTGGTTAAGCCTTGTAATGAGTTAAATCCTAATATAAATAATAGTTGTTTGTGTTAAGATTAATTAACACCTTAAACACTTTTACCCATCTCTAACAACATGGTATCGTTGTCAGTCTGATCATTCGGTATTCTCTCTCACATCTGACCGCGGTAAAGTTTTACTGAATTATATGGATGATATATTAGTATATTACAAGCGATGATAAAAAAAAGGTATTGATGAGTTGAAGGCATTTCTATAGTCAATTTCATATCAAAATTAGGAAGATTACAATATTTTTTGGTTATTGATCCGGGGGAGTTGTTGTCTAGCCTTGACCAATATCGTTGCTTAGTTGGTAAATTGAACTACCTTACTATTACGCGTCCTCATACCTCGTTTGCAGTTAGTATTGTGAGTCAATTTATGTGTGCTCCTCGTCTTCCACATTAGGAGGTTGTTCTTAGAATTATGAAGTATTTGAAGGCTCATCCTGAATGTAGTTTGTTTTGTCGAGCTAGTGGTCACTTACGGGTTGAGGCTTTCACTGATTCCGATTGGGCAGGAGGACCATCTAACAGGAGATCCACTCCAAGATGTTGTGTTTTCCTTGGTGGAAATCTTGTCAATTGGAAGAATAAGAAGCAAACAACAGTTGCACGGTCTAGTGCAGAGGCAGAATATAGAATACAAAGCCATGGCTCACACAACATGTGAGACTGTATGGGTGCGATCTTTCTTGAGTAGATAGGATTCAATGTGCAAAACTGCCTACGAATCTGTACTATGATATCAAGCAGCAATTCATATTGCATCCAATCCTGTATTTCATTAGAGGAGTAAGTATGTTGAAATTGGTTGTCATCTAGTACGTGAGAAGTTAGCTAGTGGTGTGATAGCTACCCCTTTGTGTCTACAGGCGCTCAATTGGCTGACATGTTTACTGTCAAGCCACGGTTAGATTGTGTAACAAGCTCGAACTTTGTGATATCTATTCTCCAACTTAAGGTGGAGTGTTATAATAGTGTTGGTCGTTATCTTGTCCCACGTTGGTTAGTTAAGTCTTGTAATGAGTTAAATTATAATATAAATAATAGTTGTTTGTATTAAGGTTAATTAACACCCGCCTTTGTGATCTCTATTCTCCAACTTAAGGTGGAGTGTTATAATAGTGTTGGTCGTTATTAGGGGTGAAAAAAAAACCGGCGGGACCCGAACTGACCGGAAAACCGAAAATTCGGTTCGGTTTCCGGTCGGTCTAACCTGGAAAAAAACCGAAAAAAACCAAACCGAAATTACCTCGGTTCGGTTTCGGTGACTGAAGTTATGACCGAACCGAACCGAAAAAACCAAAAAGATTTTTAATCTTGACCATCCATACTTCATAGGGTTTTGATCTACACCGTCCATCTATGAAATATAAAACCAACCTAACCCTAATTTTTACTCCCAAATTCTAGCAGCAGCCTCTCCTCCTCTGTCTCTTCTTCTCCTCTCAGGTCTCACGACATCTCTCTCTCTCTCTCTCTCTCTCTCTCTCTCTCTCTCTCTCTCTCTCTCGCCGGCTCGTGAGTGAAATCGATTTCGATTGAGATCAACTATGAGATGCAAACGCAGCTTGCTCCGGAGATCGAAGCCCCTTGCTGTATGATTTCTGGATTTCTTGGCATGGAAATGGTTAGACCTCTGTTACTAGATTTGTGTGGCAAGTGCTATAGGATCGTGTCTTTAGACCTCTGTTACTAGATTGGATCATATGTTTGATTTTCTGTGCGCCATGTGCAATTTGCAAGAGTAGTGATTCTGTCATTTTGTTGAGAAGATGAAGTCAGAAGGCTTTGTAGAAAAATGCTTCACGCTTGCATTTTCAATTTCTGTTCTTAATGTTTTTAATTTATTTATCTTGTTGGAATTTGTATTTGTAATGTGTATGGGATTTGTGAGGACTGAGGTGAACTACTAAACTTTGAGTTTCAAGGTATTTTTGGCCCAATGAGGCAGTAGCTACTAGCTAGGAATCTGGAAATGTGTGAGTGTGATGAAGGGATTTTTGGATCAAATTGATTTCAATTGTATGTGTAATGAGGCAGTAGCTACTAGCTAGGAATCTGGAATTGTGTGAGTGTGATGAAGGGATTTTTGGATCAAATTGATTCCAAGTGTGTGATGAATTTGATGTTTTTGGTCCAAAAGAAAATATTTAATAGGCCCAAGTTGGGTCTGGCCCAAAATATTGCACATGTGGTGGGTCTGGCCCAAAATATTGCACATGTGGTGGGTCTGGCCCAAAAGAAAAAAATTTAATAGGCCCAAGTTGCCCAGACCGAAAAAACCGAAATCCCCGAAATCTCAGACCAAACCAATACACCCCGAACCGAGATCGGTCTCGCCTTTAAATCGGTCGGGATCGGTTTAGAGATGTCATACCCCGAACCGAGTCGGTCCAAGTAAACATCACCCCGAACCGACCGAAACCGAACCGATTTCACCCCTAGTCGTTATCTTGTCCCACGTTGGTTAGTTAAGTCTTGTAATGAGTTAAATCATAATATAAATAACAGTTGTTTGTATTAAGATTAATTAACACCCTAAAACTTTTTCCCATCTCTAACAACAAGTGCCCAGTTCAAAAAAAAAAACAAGGGCAATATTTAAGGATAAGGATATTAGAAATTACTTATAAACAAAAAAGGATATGAGAAATTACATTACTGACCTGCAAGAATGGGGCATCGATAGGCATGCAGCATGCATATCAGTTGTTAGGCGATCCATCAAACTCTCTTCAGTTACACGATACTCCAGTTTCCCTAGCAAAACAGGCTAAATGAGAAGTCAACTAAAATGAGAATCTAATTCTGGGAAGTTGGCACTTATTTGAATGAGACCTCAACTGGAAGTGAGGAAGTACAACTGAACCACCAAAATTTCCAACATAAATATACGAGAAACATAAAGCAAAAGAGTGTAGAACAGCTCCATAAGAGCATTATAATCACGACACTAAGGACAAAACATATAGATTGATGACTGATTACATTTGAAAGCTCACCCCTTCTGTTCTTAACAAGAATGAATCCATTTTGCTTGATTCTTTCTAGAAAGTCTTTACCCAACCGACCTTCGATGCCTCTCTTCAAATCAAAGCGACCAGAGATATTAATGACATTACGAACATTATTATACACTGAAGCATACAAGAGCACCACATTTCCTCCTGCAAAAATTTGATTCTATTGAGCAATATGTCATCCAAAAATGCTATAAAAAAAAAGGACAATTCTTTTTTTGCTTGAAGCAATCACGCAATTAGCTAGAATTTAATGCCACCAAGAAATACACAAAACAGAAAGGTTTAAGTTTTATGCAAGTTTTACCTATTCATGGTGTTATCGGGAAGATTGACCTCTCAGGAAAAGAAAAGCAAAAAAAATTGTCACGGGGAATATTGAAGTTTTTACGTGAAAAATCTTTAGTCGTTATAACCAACAGCAGAGCGTCAATAAAGTGAAGCGATCGTTTCATAGACATTCTTCTTCACTTAGAATTTGGACGCACCTTAGTTGTAAACATTCTCATATCTTTTCATGAGGTAAAAGAGTTTTCAAACTCATTAAGTACATTCAATCTTAGAATCACGATACCATGAAGAGGGTTACCCACTTTGTCTATTGGCATTTTCAACATAGATCTTACGGATATTATAAATCACCAAGGTCAGAACATAATGATAATTAGCCGGTACATCATTAAAGTTGCAAACCCACACAAACTATGTTAAGGTATAGGAGTGACAATAAAATTCTGCACATTGGGTTCCAGATTACAGAGAGCAACATACCTTTACTATGACCAATGATTGCAGCTACTGAACGTTCCTCCCCACAAAAGTATTGGACTATAGTGCGTAAATCATCAGCTTCTCTGTGGTAGCTTCCATACCGAAAGACACCCTCACTTTCTCTGATGGTAGGGAAACAAGACCGTAAATTCTACTAGAATCAAGTAGCAAATTACTTTAGCAGACTTCACTTTCAAGAATTTACCCATTGCCAGCAAAGTCAAAGCGGAAGGCACTGATACCTCCTTTTCCTAGAGCAACAGCAAAATTTGTCATTGGGATGCGGTCCTGAAAATTTGAGAGGAAAGGTCCAGGAAATCAATTCAACCCTAATTTCTCACAAATGTTAAGGCACCGAGTCAGTGTGATCTCCATATGGGAAAAAACAAATAAAAGCAGGAAGATATACAAACTTGTACCGAAACTGTCAAAACTAGTAGAACTACTAAGTGATGTAAGCTGCATTACGATCCAGAAGCCTAGATACTCCATTCCTCTTAAAAACTTACGCCGAATGAACCGGGCTCGATCAGGCAGCATCATGAGAATCTTAAGCTTTTTCTATGCTTTATTACTGTTGCAACTTTGATACCTTTCGCTTTTCACATTAAGCCTACTATTCAGCATTTCAGCTACATGAAACGTGTCAAAAAGTTCAAATAATAATTCAGCATAATATGGTTACTACCCAATTATACCTGACCAATGTAGAGAAAATGGCATTATGTTGCTAAGGAGTATACAAGAAATATGATTTGGAAACAATTTTACGTAGATCATAATTCTTATTCTCTTGATAATCTTTATGTTGATTTCCAAAATTTATGATTATGTGCAAAGCAAACAAATGCACCTCTCCTTTCAAATCACTGCATGAGGTGCATTTGTTTTTTTTTTTTTTTTGATTTTTTCAAAAAAAAAAAACAAATGCACCTCATGCAGTGATTTGAAAGAGAGGGTTTGAGAGCTGTTGTCAATTGAACAATGAAGGGCCATGTGAGCAAGAATGCTGTAAAATACACATGCAAATACACATATGCATACATACATACATACATACATACATGCAAAAGCACACACATATACCCACCGCCTATATGTTAAGACCTCTAGGCTCTATGTATATGCAAGTACATGTCTATCTATCTTTTAAAGATAATCAATATAGACAGCTGAATTCGTGTTCTCCCTATCCTTTTTTTTTTTCTCTGTAATAGAAAACTGCCATCCTCGTTCAGTTCATAAAGATGTTTACAGCAAAATCTAGGAACCCAAATGAAGTGGT
The DNA here is from genome assembly GCA_036023075.1 of Gaultheria prostrata. Taxonomy (NCBI): domain Eukaryota; kingdom Viridiplantae; phylum Streptophyta; class Magnoliopsida; order Ericales; family Ericaceae; genus Gaultheria; species Gaultheria prostrata. The sequence goes on along the minus strand of JAXBDA010002808.1, from coordinate 31,853 downwards.
TCCAACTAACTTTTGCATATTGGAAGTTACCAAAATTAAAAAAGAAAAAAAAATAGTAATTAAACTTCTCTAGCATTGCTGTCTGACAAATCAAGACACCCCAGATAATTGTTGCCGACCTTCGACGATCGAAATCCATGGCACACGATTACGATCTCTGTAGAACCTGTCTCATGCATTATCCCCACAAGCTTTTCACCATGACTGTTCTGTATTGTAACCCTATGCTGTTTAACCACTGTAAGATACCCAAAGAAAAAAGTATTTAAACAGTAACATAAAAAATAGATTACTGATGGAAACACTTACAAAGATCCCTTGAAAGAACAACATAAAGCATAAAAAAATATGCACATAGCCAAGGCAGATAGCAAGTGATTCCAAAACAGATTATATCAGAGGGTGGAGTCAAGCCAAAACTAAACCTTCTTGGTCATAAACAAAATCAAGTTATATCACACCCTTCAACTAAAAGTGCCTTAAACCATCCTATCCCATGCAAGCGTTGTGCGCATGGTTGGAACAAGCTAAGGGCAAACGGGTGTCAATTATATGTTTACATATGGTTCTCAAATGTTTCTAGAATTGTCTTAAACTGGAACTTGAAAAATAGTATCTTCACGTACAATCTCCTGCTATGTAGCGCCACCACTAGGCCGGAAGCAACGCACCCGTGCCGGACACAGACACGCTCTGAACACATGTCTGCCACAATCTCAAAGGCTCCGTTCATTTGCCAAGAATGAATGTTACGCGAGAAAGGAAATACTGAGAAAAGTGAAATGAAGTGAAGTGAAAGAAAGGAAAATTTACTTTCTTGTGAGTGTTCACTTGATAAAGGATTTTTCCAGGAAAGTGTAATTGGCGGGAGCAAACTTTCCCACGACACATAATTCCTTCCTTTTTGCAGGATGCATTTTGAGGGAAAGTGAGTCCTAGTAGGAAAAATATTTTTGTAGGCCCCATTATTTTCCTGGTATCCTTAAAGAGTCAGAGAGTGTTCAACCCCCAAGTATTGGAAACAAGTTAGGACACTTTGGCCTCGTTCAGTTGTCAAGAAAGTATGGGAAAGGATGAGAAAATCAACTTTCCCATAACTTTTGGGGTGTTCAGATACACAGAGTACACTTCCTCCAGGACACTTTAGTCTCCGTTCAGTTGTCAAGAATGTTGTGCAAGAAAATCAATCATGGGAAAAGTGAATTGAAGTGAAGTAAAGGAAAAAAAATTCTATTTTCCTGTGAGTGTTCATTTGTTGAAGGAATTATGTAGGAAAACTAAAATTTAGTTGTTCATTTGCCAAGAAAAAGAAACTTACGGGAACTTATTTATCTTTATTCAATAATTATTTCGAATAAAACAAATTTTGGGAGCTATTTATCTGGACAAAAAATCAATACATACAAATTGTTACCTTTGAATCATCTAAGTACTATAACTAGTCATAAAAAAAGAAAAATATTTAGTTTGGTTTGGCTTAATAAGCCAGTGGAATATTTTTCTTTTTGTCTCTAATCAATTTTTCATATCTATTTGTTTCACGTCAAACTTTTGGGGATTATTAGTTCGTCTCGACGAGAGGAATGAAAAAAAATTTTCGAAACTCAATTTTTTTAATAGAGACAAAAATAAGCCAAAAGTTATTTTTCCTTAGTTTTGTCTAATTTTGAGTTTTGATCATAATTTGTACTTTTTCGATTTCTCTCATCTAGACGAACAAATAATCGATAAAAAATTGACGCAAACAAACAAACGCAATAAAAAATTAAATAAAAAAGCCAAATGGCCGGCTTATTTGGATGCTTAAAAGATAAAATAATTCTCCCTCCGTCCCAAAATGATAGTCCCTTTTGGGACTGCGTGCCATTTTCAACTGTTTATATCTTTTAATGTAAACCTCAAAAAATATCCAATATGGATCTTGTTTTATAGATCTCATTGAGAACTTTTATACGGTGCAAAAAAAATTCAAAAATTATTTCGATAAATACATTATTTTTTAGTTTAAAAATTGCACGTAGTTTCGTAGTGGACTATCAATTTGGGACGGAGGGAGTACCAATAGTAGCCAACAGTGATTAACTGGTTGGTACAAATAAAACAAGAGACTGATAATAATATTAAAACCAATACATTGACTATGTTGCCTATATTTATAGTAGAAAATAAAGAAAAAAAATGGAGAATTGTATGAATAAGGGAAATAAAGGAGTGAGGGAAGACGTTGGCGAAAAAACAAAACGAGAATGAAGGGAGGATAGAACTTTTCCGCGACGCTAAATTCCGTATATTTTGCAAGACCTGTTTTAAGGGAAGGTGAGTCCTGGTGGGAAAATTATTTTTCAGGATCCTATCATTTTCCTGGTAACTGAACACTCCAAAATATGTGGGAAAGCTAATTTTCCCATCCTTTCACATCCTTTCTTGACAACTGAACGGGGCCTTAGGGAAAAACATTAAAGTATCCACAAAGTGTTGTGTGTGTCCTTAAAATGTCGGGAAAGTGTCCAACCCCCAAATATTAAGAAAAACTCAGGACAATTTGAGATTAAGTGTCGGACACATGTCCGGAGTGTACCGGTATCTAACACATGTCCAGTATGTTGCTTCCAGCAAAGTGTCGATGCTACATAGTGTGTATATAAAGATTTTGAAAATTTGCATGTCGGTGTCGTGTCCGGTGTTGGTGTTACATAGATCTCCAGTATATCTGCATTGCCCATTAACATTTTTTAGTGAAAAATAATAGTATTAGTATGTAATGTATAGAGAGAATTTTTTCCAACTTCCCCATCAGATTTATAGTATTTGCTTCTTTAGGTAGTCCTTCTCCAGACATACATACCTCATTTATTTTTTCTTCTTCAAAGACTTTCTACATATGAACAACAAGAAGAAAGAGAAGCAAGAAATAATGGAAAAAAGAGATAGAAGCCATAAAACCGAGGGTAGAAAAGAGAGGAGTTGGAGAAGAGTCGAAGGGGGGTGACTTCATCTCCCACTAAAATAAAAACCTAGCTCCGTCCCTGCTCATGTGACCAATGAGCTCTATCTAGAGCATTGTCCTTGTTCAGGTTGCAGACTGTCATGTTTTATTAGTCCCTTGCCATAAAAATTTATTTCAAGGGGTGCCGTCTCAAACCATAAAAACACTAATCAGCAAAATCAATCTGGAAAACCATCTAGAACAAAATCAATCTTCAAGGGATACTAGCATCAGTTTGTACTAACAGAAGGCGAAATGAGATCAAAGCCATTCGGAAAGCCATCTATAACAAAATCAACCTTATTGAAGCTTGAAGTATCTGTTAATCCCTATCTCTGTTTGGAACTCGTAGAAAATGAGAGAAAGGAAAGGAAAATAAAGAAGAAGAAAAGTGTGAGGAAAATAAGGAGAGAATTACACTATTCCTAACACTATATTTACTCATTTTCTCTTCTTTTTCCTATCAAACCAAACAAAGGAGAGGAAATTTTTTAAACTTTCCCTTCTCTTCCTTCTTTTCTCTAAGTTCCAAACAAAGCTTCAAGCAGCATTATGATAAACATTTGGCACTGGCCACCAATGAACCCAATGATGAGTAATGACTCAAACAACAAATAACTCTAACAAAATCCAACTGATCGCTCCAAATGGGGATACATTTGATGGGTATTGGAAAAGTATGATTGCTTGGATCAAGTTTGTTAGGAAATCATAGCATATAAATCTAATGTACCGCAACCCAACAAAAGCATCCTTTTAAGTCCTTCTTCCTCTTTTCTTTGTTTTGTGATATTTTTTTTCCTAAAGAGTTTTTTTTTTCTTTTATCCCCTAAAACTACCCACATTTTGTCTATTTAGTCCCTAAACTAAAAAATGTACCTGTTCATCCCTAAACTATTCGATTCCCACCCATTTGGTCCAATTGATAAGGTTAAATTCCATGGACACCCCCTCATCTATTCCAATTTTCCATTGAGACCCCCTAACTTTAAAATTGCCCATACACACCACCTCATCTTTCACCGTTTCCCATCTTCACCCCTTTTGTTAAAGTTATGTTTGTATTTGCGAGAGTATCACATTTATAAGACAAATTGCCCCTCTCTCTCTCCCCCCTTCCACCTCAGGCAGCCATGTAAGCCGGCAATCATTGGGAAGAAAACAAAATCTGATTCGTACAAACCATTGATAGTAATACTAATACAGGTTCATTGGGAAGAAAATGAGCACCATAAATCTAATAATTCAAATCAGGTAATCAACCACAATTCAATGCCAACAATTGTAATTCTATACCTTTAGTCGGTCCACCCACCATTATCACAGCAGCCACTCTTGATAACATTTAGTCCGTTCCACCGTTCTCATTCTCAAAATATGATTTAATAATTGGGATTAAAGAAATTGGGATAAAAATCTGATTTAACAATTGGGATTTAACCCACAACCCCAACTGGGTGGGTTAAATCACATATAATATCAAAATTCAGCAGGCGAGATACAAGAAAACAAAAAATACCAGAAGGCAGACACAGAAGGGAAGTCGTTGGTGGTGGCCACATTCGCGCCCTCCGTCGCAGGCGGCGGCGCCTCAACTGGGTGCACCGTGAGAAGGAGGAGTTTTGTTTGCGAGTGAGCAATGTTCGCGCGCGTCAGATCCAGTTTTTTAGTTGGGCGTCGCAAAATGAGAAGAAGCTGTCGACTTCCAAACTCCGTCAACGGACGCCGGGAGATCCTTGACGACGTGGCCGGCGACCTCGCGAAACGCTGCCGTTTCCTTGGGCGATGGTCTTGAAGATCAGACCTTCGAATTTTCCACCCACCACCGCCGCTGGAAATTTAACCTTTGCTTTTCACCCCCACCTTTTTTTTTTTTTTTGCTTTGCTGCCCTGGTGGACTTTTCGAGGTGAGAGAGAAGGCAGAGGCTTTATGCTATATTTGGAACTTGAGGAAAGTGAGGGAAAAGAAAAAAAAATTAAAATTTTTCCCTCCTCTTGTTTGGTTTGAGAGAAAGAAGAGAGAAAATAAAAAATTTAAGTATTATAAATAGTAAAATTTTCCTCCTATTTTCCTCTCATTTTCCTCCCACTTTATTTTCTCTTCCTTTCCGCATGTTCCAAACAGAGCATTAGCCAATTTTTTTAAACAAGGGTAAAATAAGAACGGTTTTGCTATCAAGTGGCCATAGCTCACCCTGAGAAATAATAAAACAAGTTGTCACCAATCAATCCAACTCAACACGCGCCTTTTGTTGCGTCTGGGTTGCATACCTGATTCAAAACAAGTACTATTGCTACTTTGCACCTATTCAAATTACAAACATGATCCATATGTTTATTTGACATTCTTATTCTCTCTCTCTCTCTCTCTCTCTCTCTCTCTCTCTCTCTCTCTCTCTCTCTCTCTTCCTATTGAAACAATAATGGAACAAAAAAACATGCCCACCGTAGGCAGGAAACCCAAAGCCCGTAAACTACTATGTGTATTTTTCATTTATTGGTATATAAGTCATAATCTACAACAAGAAAAGAAGCTAAAACTTATTTTTTTATAGTTTGTCTCTGTTGTTATAGTAGTTAATCGATTTGTCTCAGTAGGTTACTACCCTAAGCCTTAAGGTCAAATGGTCGATTCCCGTCGGTACCCGTAGCAATGTCCTTTAGACCACCTCATTCACGTAAATGCGTGGTAAGACTTGTACAATTAGACATGTGATTGGATGCTAAAAAACTATTCATTGGGCTGAATTTAGCATTTTCCAAACACGGTAAATGGTAAGCATACCGAAGAAAGAGGTATTGAAAATATACTACTTGTGGGGCTCAGTTTTGGATTCCACACGAACAATCTGCACCATTTAATAATTTTTTTCGTCTGTCCCTGTAAAAATTCAACTCAATTGGATATGCGTGAGTGAGTGATTCCTAAACTTCGAATGAGAAATTGAAAAAATGAATCACTTGCTTACGCATATCCAATTGAGCTGATTTTTATAGGGACATGTGAAAAAAATTATTTTAAAATTGTTTGACAGTTCAAATTATTCGGGTGGGACCAAAAATTGAGCCCCACAAACCGTTACTACTCCTACATTTTTTATACACATTTCTTCGGTGCCCATAGTTCGGTCCTTTGCAGAAAGAACTGCCAATAGTAAGGTCGCCAGTATGTGAAAAGGAAAAGAGCAGTTTGGGTGAAATTTCCTGCCACATTGTAGCGTTAAAGTTGTTATTAGTTAAAAATGTGAGGGTTAAAAGTGCAAAGATAGATAAGTGTCTTTATTCTTACACAAGTCAGGCGGCTAGTCATCATTCTATTAAATGCAGAGGGCCCACTAAACATGAGCCCAAAGGGCTTTTGTTAGCATTCTCCAAATAAGAAAATTGATCCTCCCCTGACAATTTACTTCCCGGCCCCACCACCCTAATACCCATTTAACCGTCCCCACCCCTAACCAACTGGACCCCACCCCCTGACCAACCGGACCCCACCCCGCCCTCCCCCACCCCTGGCCAACTGGATCCCACCCCTAACCAACCGGACCACACCCCTCCAAAGTCTTCCCTTTGTTAATTAGCTATTGTAGTAGATGGGTACATGCCAATTACTATTGGTGTAAAGACCTGTAAAATTTTATTATTTTCCGGAAATAATGTTGGGGAGATGTGAGGAATTAATTAAAATGGTTAAGTGTTTGGTTATGTGGTGTGAGAAGTAGTGTTGGGCTCAATTGCATTACACAAGTCACTTTTGGACTTGGGATGTAATTATTATTTTTTTATTAAGAGTGCATGTGGTGTGGGGGACACACACACACACCCCTCTTCCCCCTCTCTCCCTCCTCCATTGATTTCTCATTCAAACCTCCACCAAACCTCAAAATCTCACACTCCAACCTTAACCCCTTCACAAAACCTTCGGGAAATCTCGCAAGCTACGCATTGGTGGTGTTCGTTCACTCCAGTGTTGAGAAAAGTTCCGGTTGGGTTTTCTTGGAAAGCTAGGGTTCGTCTTCCAACTCACTTTAAGCTCAAATCTCTTTGAGGTAGGGGACCTTCTATCATTACTAAGTATTTTCAAGTGCTTGTGCGTGGATTAAACTCCCGTTTGTTCTACCCCTTTGATTTTTCTTGAAAACCCATTTCTAGTCATTTTGGTTGGGGTTTGTGTTTGATCTTGCTCTTGAATGAAATTCTTCATGAACTTGTTGTTAAATAGTCCTAATGTTGCCCTCTGTGTTGGAAATTTACTTGGGTTGTGTTGTTTTGAAACCCCACGAAAGCACCAAGAAAAGCTGTCAAAAATCTGCTCGTAACGGACTGGTATCGATACAAACTGACTATGTATCGATACAATTGACTCTGTATCGATACAAACTGACTCTGTATCGATACAAACTGACTCTGTATCGATACCAGAGGGGTTGTTCAGGATCTGGGCCAGGTGTATCGATACACCCTTCCTGTGTATCGATACAAATGGTCATTTTGGCCAATATCATATTTTTGTGATTCCTTCGGGCATTCGCTTGGTATAACCATCCTCCAAACCTCGTTTCTTGTTCCAATACTTGTTCCGGACCTATTTGCGTATATGATTAGAGATTTGTTGAGTTCCTATGATTGGTTAACCTTGTGTTTTACGCTATGGGTGTCTATTTCCTGTGTATCGATACAAATGGTCATTTTGGCCAATATCATGTTTTTGTGATTCCTTTTGATTCCTTCGGGCATTCACTTGGTATAACTATCCTCCAAACCTCGTTTCTTGTTCCAATACTTGTTTCCAGACCTATTTGCTTATATGATTAGAGATTTGTTGAGTTCCTATGATTGGTTAACCTTGTGTTTTACGCTATGGGTGTCTATTTGATCGAACTTGACGGGTATTGTGGGTTGAACTAACATCGCGGGGCATGGGTGACACGATGACACGAACACGTGATTCATGAACCTTAAATTGAAAGTGAGAACATGAAATTGTTGATACTAGGGCCGTCTTTGGGACGTGTCGCTAGGTTTGATACTCGGTCTGTCCTATACACGTTCGCGAGGGTTATGCCTTGGTCAAGGGGAAGATGATACTCGGGCCATCCTATGGGCGTGTCGCGAGGGATACGGGGCCTATATGGTAGCCCAGAATTTATACTCGGGCCGTCCTATGGACGTGTCGCGAGGAATTTCTTAAAGAATTAATTGAAAGGACGTGTGACACAAGGATACGATGAATTTGATACGAACGAATGGTTGAGCATGCATTGGGCACGTGTTGGATACTTTTGATGAAAATCCTTTAACTTTGTGATCTCATGAGCTTTGATTTGAATTGTCTACCCTACTTGAAACTTTGGACATTACTGTATAACCTAACATTTTCATCATACACACTTGTACTTCATTATGTTTAGTTTTTGTAGACTCTTTCCTACTGGGCTAGTGAGCTCACCCTAATCATTTCAGGTACACAACATGGAGCATGACTTGGAGTGCGTGACATGTGTGCATGCATTGATATTTTTGAAAGTTAGCATGGAGGGTTATGGCATCATCTTTTGAACTTGTATTTCTTTTTGAAAGAGATGATTGTGTAACTCTAATTGATTCATTTCTTTTGACTCGGATTTGTAATAACAGTTAAACCAAAGTACTTATTTCATGGGTATGGGTATCCGTTTGACTTATCATGTAATTATTTTAACTTGGACGGACTTGTTAAACTTTAACCGTGGACTTTTGACTTGCCACGTGGATTTATGTATTTAAATCATGTTTAAGAAATTTGGGGCGTTACAATTGGGAACATGACGCAATAATTGCACAAAGAACAAAACAAAGATGTTGATATGCGTGGTATCGTGCCATCGTCTCAGTATTGTGGTGTTGACACAGCTCTTTTGATGCTTTCAAGTTGGTTGTAACCCATGAGAGAAATTAAAATAAAAAAATTGGAAATATTCTAAAATCACCCAATTGAGTTGTCGTTAAAGTTTACAAAAATTATTAAAATGTATGAAAAATATATAGAAATGCGTAAAAATATATTGAAAAGTAAAAAAGAACATTAAAGTGTGTATTTTTTTGTCTTTATTTTGTAATTGTCAGCTCAATGAAGTGTCAATAAAAAAACCTATTATATTTTTTAGAGATTTGTTTTGTAGGTGAACATTTAAATTGGAAAAGGTATAAGTGGGACCCACAAGTATACCTTTTTGTACCCTGAACGGGCGTAATATTGCACCCGTTAGCATTTCCCATATCCAAAAGGCATTTGAATGTGTGCCATTTCCTGTAGAATGTGATAACGCCAATGTGTGCCCTTGAAATGTCATGACATTTTGGGGTATTATGGTAGAAACTTTGATGTGCCATTTAAATGTGTGCCCCTGAAATCTCATAAATTTTTGGTGTATAAATTCAAGTAGTGTTCTCATCTTGTATCATGTGGTAGCAAATTCAAGTAATGTTCTCTCACCTTATTTTCGTAATTCTCCCTCTCCCACTACTTCATACAATCACAGAACAATATCTCCCACTATATTTGTAATTCATAGAACTCTACAACTTTTCGGTTTCAGATAGTTGGTCAGCAGAGAATGACATTCCCTGTGAGGAGAGCATCTCCGACAACGGTCGCGATTATACACTCGAGTTTACCACTGAGCAGGTTAGAAATCATGACTATATTATTATTTTTACAGTTTCATTTCGAAACCATGACTATATTATTGCCTCATGCACAACATGTTTTTATTTTATTCAAAATCAATTACTTACAAGGTAATTACGGTAAAAGGCTTGAATAAAGACTAGCGTTGGAATGTATATAGTATAAAAAGGCAAATAAAGAAAATAAACTACGGTATATTTTTTTTTGCATACTTTTAGCTAAGAAAAATTAAAAGTAGCGTCCAAGAAATTAGTGAAAATACATGACATCTCTGACTGGTAAGATATAAAGCCAAAACAAAAAACATTAATACAAGTAAAAAAAAATAGTAAAAGAAACTCCATATATGGTCCTACTTTTACATGTCATATTCGTAGTGCTTTATCAAATACTCTAACAAAGTGCAATTAACACGTTATGGCTTTCATGCACAATTTCAAAATTACTGATAAGAATAAATTTTGAGTTAAAAATTAAAGATTATTAAAATAATATCATAACTGTAAAAAGCGTTTGAGTCATATGTAGAAAATAGATTTCAAGAAAGACAAGCTTCATATGTAGAAAATAGATTTCATACATTACATGTTGTACATTGTTTCGTTAAATTCGGTAATTTTTAAGACTGGATAATGTTTTACTAATACATATTCGTTTTTTTTTTCATTTTTTTGTAGATTTTTGAAAGTAGAGGAGAAATGATAGATTGGGCGAAAAAAGTTGGTATGGAAAATGGTATTGTGGTGGTTATTAAAAATTCTGCTAATTTAAAAGGCTGCAAGCTGCCGAAGTGCATTCTTGGTTGTGAGAGAGGAGGAAAGTATAAACCGCCATGGTATCTGGCTGAAGGGCAACCCTTGTCTAAAAATACTGGTACTAAAAAATGCGATTGCCCATTTGAGCTGCGAGGTAAACCAATACCTCCAAACGGTGTCAAGTGGGGTTTAAGGGTTTCTTGTGGTTTCCATAACCATGAACCTGCGCAACATTTTGAGGGCCACGAGTACCCGTCAAGGTTAAAACCAATGGAGAAACAATTTGTGGTCGACATGGCCAATAGCACCGCGCCCCATGAAATTCTTAGTATTTTGAAGCAAAAAGACACGTCAAACACTACGGGAATTAGGAGTATTTACAAAGCCATTTCCAAAAACAAGGAAGCCAAATGGGGGGGGGGGGTGTCTAACTTCTACTTAGTATGTCTTAGACCAATTAATTAAGAAAGGATACCTCCATGATTATATTACAAACCCAGACACCAACGAAATCACAGATATTGTTTGGGTTAATCCTAGAAGCCTAGAGCTATCTGTCAATTTTTTGTCCGTGTTGATCATTGATGCCACATACAAGACCAATGAGTATCAGATGCCACTAGTGGAGGTTGTGGGTATCACATCCACAATGCTAACTTACTCGCTTATGTTTGCATATCTTAGTAATGAGAAGGTAGAGCGACTGACATGGGCCTTGGATACCTTAAAGAAGTGGATGATTGGAAAGGGGGCGCCATTGCCATGTTGTTTGTTTCTAATCGGGATTTGGCACTTCTTAACGCCATTGAAGCATGTTTTCCCATGACACGTCACTTCCTTTGTATTTGGCACATAAACCTTTGCGTGGTGATGAATTGTACCCATATGCTTTGTCCGGTGTTTAAAGACTTTTTCCATTCGTGGTACTCGCTGATTAGATCATCGACACCGTCATCTTACCAACAGAAGTGGCAAGCCATGTCCGAGGAGTATATACAATTTTCGTGTGTCCTAAATTATCTTTGGAATACATGGTTAAGTCCGTACAGTGAGCGGTTTATTTCAGCATGGACAGATACATGTATGCACCTCGGAAGCCATACAAGTCAAAGGTAGAGTCACTTTTTAACTTTACTAATTAAATTCCGTGCATTATTGTACTACACTAAGGAATACTTTTTTAAACCTTCCTATTTAAACATAGTGCATTATTCTTTTGCAGGGTGGAGTCTGCACATGCGAGGCTGAAGATGTATTTGGGGGATACCATGTCGAACCTACAAACATCGTTTGATAAAATCGAGAAGATGTTAGACCTTCAGCTCAGGTCTATTCAGAAGTCGTTCCAAAAATCGATCAACATTCCATGCCACAAACAATTATGTGATGACATTTATGATCAAATAAGGTGTCGCATTTCATTAGAGGCAATGGAGAAAATCGATGAGCAGCTAAAATGCGCTGAAGAAGCATCCCCCCTCCTAACCGGCTATTGCAACTGTCCTATCAAAATAACATACGGATTGCCATGCGCGCACGATCTTGCATATTATCGTTCCATTGAAGTTGCAATTCCGTTATCCAGTATCCACCCTCATTGGAGTAGGTTGTCCATGCACGCACACGGGTTTGATGACGAGGGAGCACCACCCGACAGGACAACTAAGGTTGTTGATATATTACATGCAAGCGTATATGATAAACAAGATTATCGAGATGACGGATCCATCTCATAGCACTGTTCGAGCCCCAGCATACAACACAAAACATAAAAGTCGACCTGCAGGTAGAGATGAGCAAAGCAGACGGCGCATACCTTGTTCTGTAGAAGGATCCACTTCAGAATCAGCAACATCGCGAGGGAGAGGGAGACGTGGGAGGGGGTTTGGGGTTCGCAACACTCAACCGACCCATACTCAATATCCAGTTCCACCCATCCCTGATTGCTACATTCAGCGATTACCTAAGGAATTTCAGCGTTATATTTCCTACACTGTTGACGTCCAATCTGACGGTCATTGTGGATTCAGGTCGATAACCGCGCACCTTGGGTATACTAAAGATGGTTGGGCTCGAGTACGAGTAGAGCTTATGGATGAGATCCGCCAAAATAAAGATCTATACAATGCGATTTATCCATTTGACAATGGCACAAACCAGCTACTAGCGTTACTGCATTATTTCAGCTCTCCGGCACCAGAGCAACATTGGATGGAGTGCATGACTTTGGGAGTCTTCATTGCATCAAGGTACTATCTCATACTTCATACAATTGATGAGAATGTTGTGGGTTGTTTTACCCATTTGCCATTGAGATCCCCTCCAGTTCCAGTCCCAGAGCGGCGGGAAATAGCTATTGCCCATATTGGCGATCATATTGTGCAAGTTTTCTTACACCCTCATTATCCAGTACCACCCATCCCAACATGGTGGTGGCAATATGCATCAGAAGAAGCTAAACCATGGGCTGTTCCTTATAAAACACGTCTGGATTTTTGGTTCGAAGTAATGGGTATAGAGCGGGGACCGCAATTTGGAGACAATATTGATTAGAATTTGGAGGAGATTTATTATTATTGATTAGAATTCTCTGATGGTTGGTCCGGTCTGTAGACTTCCATTTTGCCTTTCAGTTGTTTCTCAACTTTCTTATATGTAAGCTTCTACCTTTCAGATTAATAACACTTTTCCCTTTTGACAAAAAAAAAATAGTACAACACCAAGCGCGCTGGGAGAAAAGTTTATTTTTTAATTTTTATTCACTGTTAAGACAAAACTAACTAATTAAAGTAGTATAAAAAATTTAACTATAAAGTCAAATTTAAATGTAAAAAAAAAAATTTACTTTAGCGTTAACAAAATTAAAATTAAATAAATAAAGAAATACATTAAATAAATAAAATACAAATTTAAGAATTAAATAAAAATGAAATTTAAGGAACAAAATAGCTCGTTGGAAATTATTGGAAAAGTTTTGGCCTTATAGACATCAAGCCAGTAACACATGGGAGTCAGAACATACTCCCTCCGTCCCAAAAAATTTGCCCGGCACGGAGTCCAAGGACTCAAAAAAATTAGTTCTTTGTCAAAAAAAAAATAATTCTTTTCCACAAAATAATAGAACAAATATTGATCTATTAATTTGTGCAAAAAATAATAATTTTTTTCTTGACGAAAGTCTATTTGTTTTGAGTCCTTAAACTCTGTGCCGGACAAATTTTATGGGACGGAGGGAGTACATCACATATAATGTTATTGTAAGTGGGGGAAAAAAAATAGTCGGTGGGGTGGGGTTGTCAGGGGGTCGGGGAAGAGCTAAATGGGTAGAAAATAGGTGGGGGTGGGTAAAACTCCAGATCGAAACAATTTAGAAATGAATTGGATAGGCCTCAGCTTGAGTGGGGTCCGATTTGACATAATACTAAATGGGCCTACTTATTGGATAAGATAAACAATTCAATAAAAAATACTACTACTATGACACAGATGAAGACCATCTTTGCCCCGGTGAATGACTCGATCGTCACTGTAACGAGCTTCGCTGCTGGATTTGGATTGAAGGTCCAGAATCTCTCTCTCTCTCTCGATTCTTAATGTGTAATAAAATTTTCACATGTCGATTGTATCGCTAAATGTTTGTGAATTTATATACCTTACATCCTGTATCTCTGCAAATTAACTGCATCAAGGTTCGGTGTTCATAAGTGTGTGATTGAGCCTCTCTTCTTCTTCTTTTCCTTTCCTGAAATGGGTTTCAAATAAAATCCCAGTTTTTCTTTTCCCATCTTTTGTTTGGAATCGGGATTGAATAAAAAACCGTAGAATTTTTGATAAGTAAGAAATGGGATTTGGCAGTTTCTTTTAATCTCTCTGATCTTCATTTTTTTAATCTCTCTGATATTCATGTTTTTGTTTTCTCATTGCCTGTTCCATTTACTTAGTTTATGCATTTCTTTAGTAGAGCTTTTTTGTGGTGGGTGTATTAGTATTAGTGTATATGAAAATATACACCGGAATGCCATGACATTTGGTTCCACTGTTTTGTTTTGTGACCCTATTCTTAATATTATGCGTCTCGTTGATGGGATTTGAAATCCCATATTATTATTACCCTCAAAACTGATGAGACTCGTAATATAAATCCCATGGGATTGCAAGTTCCCATATAGCTCCATCTTCAATGTAATGGTCCAGATTAATCCTCTTTTTCGGATCTCAATCTCATAGCCTGCCCTTAGGAAACGCAATATATATGGGCTCATAGTCCATTGATCCTCCCCCTTATCCCATGATATTGTATAACCACATCCTATATCTCTTGGAATTACATATCTCCCTTACCCACCTTATTGCAGTTCAGACAATCAAAGATGCCCTTATTGAAGTGTCTGTTGACAGAAACTAATAAGTTCTCATATTTTGATCGAATTGATCTTAGTTAACAAATGGCTCTTGGTTATTTCCGTCTCCTTCATCTTATTTGTGTCTTATGGTATTTGCATTGAGTTATATGCATGCTTAGCCTCAAATAAGGTTTTTTCCCTTGTTCCAATAAAATGCTAAAAGTATTCTTCAATCCTGTATAACTCATTCCAGTACTTTTTACTTCCCGAAATTCTAAGTTCTTAGTTATGGTTATGCACTTTGGCCACAATGCTTGTGCGGTGGTGCCTATTCTGAGATGCAAAGTGTTTGCTGCTACCTTTTTGAGGATATTGTTTGCTGTTTCAATACTTAAGCAAGTTACTTTTTTGGTTGCTTGAATCCTAAAGTTATACAGTGAATCACAGCCGCCTTGTCCTGGACCTCAACTAGCACCAGCGCAGTGCTCTTTCTACAACATCAACAATATTTCCCTCTCTACAATTGT
Source organism: Gaultheria prostrata (assembly GCA_036023075.1). NCBI lineage: Eukaryota > Viridiplantae > Streptophyta > Magnoliopsida > Ericales > Ericaceae > Gaultheria > Gaultheria prostrata. Next base: position 16,575 of record JAXBDA010002808.1, on the reverse strand, counting down.
AAACTTTCACAAAACGCTTGATAATGGCATACAGTCGATGGTCAACAGTTATTCGCAACACTATCAGTAATAGCTGTCAAAAAAACTGGTTTCTAAGGGCTGGTGCTTCCTCGTCCACTTCTTGCAATTGGAGCAGATCACTTTGTGAAAATAGTGTGCCATCATCGTCATCGTCTTCACCATCAATGTCATCTTATCACATTGGCGGCGGACCTTCTTACATGCGTGGAGTTGTATTCTGGGAACCTAATAAGCCTCTCTCCATTGAAGAGTTCCGCATGCCTCGCCCCAAGGCTGGTGAAATTCTTATCAAGACCAAGGGTAAATTTTTCATCTGACCACCTATGAAAAGTTGCTTACATATATATCCTTGAGTTTTATGAAGCCTTTGTTGCTACCTCATAAATATAGCTGTGCATCTCAATTTTCAGTAATATATATACAACATAAATAGAAAGAAAGAGAGAAACATTTGATACTTTGTTCATGCAAGGTGGAAACACTTGAAAAATTAATTCTCTCTTGGAAAGAAAAGGAAAAAGAAAGAAAGAATCACTAACAATATCGACTTTGACATCATGTGAGAGGGACCTATATTTGTAAACTCTAGTGTGACCAATAGTTCTGTCTTCTTCTCTAGCAATTATGATGTATGCGGTATATGCTTATGCTTGGGTTAGAGAAACAGAAAAGAATTAAAAATGCACTTGCATATATTTGAATTTTGGAACGATTGCTACAATGGACTGGTGTATGGGTGTCAGATACGAGTCTCTCCGTGTGTGTTGGAGTCTTCTATTCTTACATCCAAGAACATCAGAAGATGGGTTGAAATAACCAATTGGTTTTAAGTTGGAACCCTCCAAGAAACCTTGATGGTATCAGAGCTAAGTCTTGAGTAGCCTCACCTCACTTGGTCGAGTCTTCCGCCCGAGTCAATCGCCTCACCTCATCCATCCATACCTCCACATGCATCTAGGCTACAAGTGAGGCAGAGTTTTAGGCTCATCACTCTCCTAAGCCACCAAAGTTTGGTTAATATAATCTAAACTCTAGAGGTTAATCCACCAATAGATTGGTTAGGTTGGAGCCCTCCAACAAATCTGACAGTCTCCGGTACCACCTCTAAGGGCAATCAAGTAACCTTCCATCTCCGACAGAGCAAAGCACCTTGCTGGTTATAACAAGAGAGTTGACATCTTACAAGATGCATAATGAACTAGATGTATAGGACACTTACGCTATTGCCTATAAAAGAGAGGAATGACCGACACCCGTACTTCACATTTAGAAGGAGTCCAATATGTGTACCAGACTGAAACAGTATGGAGCAAATCCTTAATTTTCTTTCCTTCTTCTTGATTTCTTGTAATTCGCATAATTTTGGATTCGTATATTGTTTTGAGAGGAAAGATTTATAATATGCATCAATTTCATTGTCATTTTTTTTTGTTGCCTTCCCATTTTGTGTACCCCATCTATCTACGAATGAAGCAGGGTAATAAGTATTTATTGTGTACTGATTTTAAATCCTGGATTCTTGTGGTTCGGTTGTTTTGTAGCAGCAATTGTACACCCTTTCGTGTAGATTTCAGGAGATGTAGTCAACGAAAGCAGTGATTTTCTATTTTTTCAGTTATTTAATTTTGGCTTCTCTTATTGAGTGTTTGAACCATGCAGCCTGTGGGGTTTGCCACTCTGACCTTCATGTAATAAAAGGTGAACTTCCATTTGCTAGCCCTTGTGTTTTGGGCCATGAGATCACGGGTGAGGTGGTTGAACATGGGCCACTGACAGACACCAAGACCATTGAAAGGTTTAAAAAACTTGAAATTTCTTCCACAATTTATGCTGTAAATAATAATAATTCCGAAAATAACTCCCAAAGTGGTGGAGCCCTTAAATACAGATGATGGCATTAGCTTTGTCTTGATTCTTCAGATTCCCCATTGGAGCTCGTGTGGTTGGAGCCTTCATAATGCCTTGTGGAAGCTGCTTCTTCTGTAGTAAGGTGGCTACATCAACTGATTACATTGTAACCTGCTTCAGTTAATGAAGACATGTAATTATGTACAAGGACTTTTAAACTTTTGAAAATATCACACCAATCTCATGTAATTGATTTTTGAGTGAAAACAGGGCCAAGATGACCTATGCGAGGATTTTTTTGCTTATAACCGGGCGAAAGGAACCCTTTATGATGGCGAAACACGGCTGTTCTTGCGCGACTGTGGTAACTATTCTCTTATACTTGCATTTGTCTTATAAACTTGAATTTTCGTTTACAGCCCATAAAATTTAAGCTTTCAGTCATATGCCTTTTCTTCTTTTTTAAAAAAAGAAAAGAAAAGAAAGTCATATGCTTTTGTTTTGTATCCTTCTATTTGTTTGACGCGTGTTTGTGAACACATAAGTTACAGTATTTTCTAATTCATTGTTTACTTTGCTACTCTGCGCATGAAAATGAGCATGGAGAGTGGTTTTGAATGGGTGGAGGCATATTGCTATGTTTTAATTGTTGATGCCATTTCCTTCCAATAATCTATTGCACATAAGGTTCATTCAGTCTTCAAGTTATCATAATAGATTGCATCCTCTTCTCTTGTTTTGCACAGGAAGGCCTTTTGATTGCAATGACTTTTCGAGTCATTTAGGCTGTATGAAGTCAGATTAAACTTGTGCCATTACTGCACTGTTTCTTCTTACAGGGTATATAGTTCATCGCATCTGCATACATCATTTAAGTAAGGTGTTATTTTGATTCCCAAAGACGCATTTCATCTGGAATAGGTCATCTTCTTCCACAGGTTTCCTTTTCCTGATTATCCGTAAGACTTCATAGCTTAAAACAACAAACCTAAATATTCTGTGTTAAAACAATCATAGAAAAACAAGTTTCTGCTACTCTATCTGAAGCCAAATAGGCAGTGACAAGCGTCTCATCATCATGTAGATTTCTTTACATCAAGAATAATTGATCCAGCTCACTAGTTGGGTTACCATCAGCAGGAAAGAGTCCCCGCCGGCTCCCCATAATTCATACTGGTTTGCTAACACCTCATATAAACTTAAGTACTGCTATGTTAGTTGTAACGAGTCACTAAATTTACATTAATTTAATTTGTACCACTCAAAATTACTTCGCTTTCAGAAATTTCATCCTAATAAAAGTAGATCTGGGGTGTTTTGGCCATATAAGAAGATGAACGATACAATTTTAATTACTTCGCTTTTAGAAATTTCATCCTAATAAAAGTAGAGCTGGGGTGTTTTGGCCATATAAGAAGATGAACGATACAATTTTATAGTCTTTGAGTTCATCTTTGTCGGTAAAATGTATTTCTACTTGTTTGCCGGCCCCCCGTCGAATTAAGATCCTTGCCCCGCCCCTGCCCATCCATGTGTTTGTGTAGGTGTGCATGTTCATGTGCCTTTATTTGCCACTCCTAATGCTCACAACACGACATATTTGGATAATTAGGAAACATGTCCTTCGTGCAGGCAAACCGATATACATGTATAGCATGGGAGGTCTCGCTGAATACTGTGTTGTGCCAGCTCATGGTTTGTGCGTTCTACCCGATATGTTGCCATATACAGAGTCTGCTATTTTGGGATGTGCAGTTTTTACCGCCTATGGTGCTATGGCTCATGCGGCTGAGGTTCGTCCTGGGGATACTGTTGCTGTGATTGGCATTGGGGGTGTTGGCTCAAGGTAAAAGGCTAAAATTTATTATAGTGAGTTGTATTCTTAAATTTCCTTATTTTTCTCAGCCAGCCAGTTCATGATTTAGTGATGCTTACCATTCATGAGCTCCATAATGCTTAATGATAGGGGACCGGAAGGAGTACTCCATGGGCCCCACAAGCTATTCGTATGTGAGCTGGGAGGATATTGATATATGTTATCATTATCTATTTAGATGATCTTATTTAATAGTTTTAGTTGTTATTTTAGGAGTTATCCTATTTAGAAATCTAGAAAATGTTTATCCTTTTGTTATCTTTCCAAAAGCCTATTTAAAGACCTCTACTCTTTCTGGTCTGGCAGTTCATGAAATATATGAGTTTGAATTATAGTTTTGATTCAGGGATATCATTACTTCCTTAGGCACAGGGATGCCTAGGGTTTTATGTTCTTTTATTTATCTTTGTTAGTTGTCCTGCATCACTTAAGTACCTGAAGACTTGCTCGGCTTCTGTATAAAGCTATTTATTTGCGTGACAACATTAGCTCGCCCTGCTAAAATTGCACATTCTTGATGATTGAACAATTCATTTACAGCTATTCATAATGGATAGCTATGGAATGTTACAAACATTTTTCTTTGACTTGTCAAAATGGACAATACGTCCGAGTGTTTTCTTACTCTGCTCCTGCTATATGTCTTGATTTTCTTGAGTGTAATTAGACTGTGCACCACAATACTGCAGCTTTGCCTTTTCTTAACTAGCTTCAAAGTTGTCAAATCTGGTCGTATTCTCAAATTCTGATAATAGTAGTCAATTATACCTTCCAAACTTCAAGGCTGAAAATATTGCTGAGCATCCCTCAGATTGTTAGTTTGTTTGGTTTGGTGTATCCTTCAGGTTGTGATGTCACTTGTCAGTGTGTCACTATTACTTCCGGAAGCTTTAAATGCATTTATGGGCTATTTCCTCATGGTTCACCCGGGAAAAAAAAAAACTTATAGGTTATGAAAGAGGGTTTTTGACTCTCGCAGTTGTTATGTAGTGTAGGCAACTTGATTGGTGATAAGTTGATATTTGACAGTTCAAATTCAGATAGGTGCAGGAATCATGATGATACTGCATTTTTTATTCAAATTTACCTCATTGATCTTTTTTCTTACAATTTATCAAATGTTCCAACAACCTTTTCTTTGGTGGTTGGGGGGTTGGTTTCTGGATTCTTTAGTTTGGGGCAGGGGTAATGGGAATAAATCTTTGTGAAGTGATTTCAAATTTGAGAAAGTACAATTGCTGATGTTAATTGCATTTCTATTTTACTGAAGCGTCTTTTCTACTAGATTATAACAATATTGCATCGTACAGTTGTTTGCAGATAGCACGGGCATTTGGTGCCTCTGAGATCATCGCAGTTGATGTGCAGGATGACAAACTGCAGAAAGCTAAAACGCTTGGAGCTACTCACACCATAAATTCATTAAACGAGGATGCTGTTGAAAAAATTCGAGTACGTGGTCCTTTTCTTGATCTTTTAATTGCTTTGGCGTACACAGTTTCCAACTATGATGCCTATTTTTCTTGAGCGTTCATTGTAGAAAAGCTTTCTTTGTGCCAATGATTTTCCAATTGGAATTGTCCAGTGAAATAAAAGGAGAGTTGTCATAGCTTTTCTTGTTGATAACTTGAAGGCTTTTCGTTGTACTTACTAGTTACTACAGCATCATCTTGAATCTGCTTTGGCCCAAAGTCATTACACTTCCATTTATACTTTGGGTGTGACGTGGAGCAAATTGTTCGACTTGATTACTTAGTCCATATTTGTTTGGGCTTGACAGTTGAAACTTGAAACTATAATACTCCTTTTTGTCCCTATTTGCTTGTCCATTTTCAGTATTCTGGACACATAAAATTACATCTATATATTCTAATAATATTACTCCGTATCAATTATCTGCACATCTCAAAACATTATCTATATTTTCAAATTGTATTTTTAATTATTTTTTTCTATTAGAGCTAGTTGAGATTCTTTGTTTGGTGAACACAAATTTTGTAAAAAAATAAAATAACAAAAATCCATTGCTTCTTGACCTGGTTTTAAGGGCACAAACAAATGAGGACGGCGGGAGTACTATTTCTTTGCCCAGTGAAATCAACTTTTGTCTTTTAAGCTATTCTGAGTTCACTTAATTTGAAGAAACCCATGTAGAGATATAAATATGTAATTGACTTCTGCTTCTCTGAGCAGGAAATAACTGGAGGAAGGGGCGTAGACGTAGCAGTGGAAGCCCTTGGAAAACCCCAGACGTTTTTACAATGCACACAGAGTGTAAGAGATGGAGGAAAAGCAGTGATGATTGGGCTTACACACTCTAGTGCCAGAGGGGAGGTAGATATTAACCGTCTGGTTCGTAGGCAGGTGAGTCTTCTGTTTCTGGCCGTCAACAATATGTTTAAGTAATTCATGTGATGCTTTAGTTGTGGAAATTACGTGGCTTTCACCTGCCATGAATGACTAGATAAAAAGTCTCCTTAATTTGATGTTTCAAAAAATTCAATTTCCCAGTTAAGAATGAAGGAAGTTAATAACAAAGAAAACAGAAGAATGGTTTAAGTTTGATAATCTCAATTAGTTTTCCAATTAGTTTTTCAAATGTTGAGCATGGAGAGTTCACGAAGAGAACATTCTACAACTTTCAGGAAAAAGTCACTAGCATCTGAAAGAAAAGAGATTATAGAAGAGATTGTTAGCGCCGGCCGCCGGGTATATGCTAATTTATGTTGCTAAATAGTCCAGTGAACAGATTGTTGGGGAGTAACATTGAGAATGCCTTGGTCAATTGAGAAAACCGGAAAAGACCATCCAAAATGATGAAGTGGAGAAATTTACTCTCTTATCGTAATGATCTCTAAGTAAATCCTTGCAAGTACTAATGTACTACTCGGTCTCATTGTATTTATAGAAAGTCGTGCCATTTTCAAATTAAAAAATAAAGCACTTCCGTACATAATTTTTGAATTTCTCACACCAATTGAAAGAACTTTGAGATATTTAAATTGATGTGAGAAAAGTCCAAAATTTATGCCTGAAAGTGGTTTATTTGTTAATCAAAAAATAGCTGCATTTTTAGAAAAGGACAATTATGGGACGGAGGGAGCAACAAGTTTGGAAAATGGAAATGATGGATTGAATCACTTATGGTTAAAAATATGTGTATATTTTTGTCAAGCCAATGGGATTTGGGCAAATTTTGCATTCTTCCCACTCTGAAGTTGGTGTTCATTTGATCATTGATTGGTCAGGATCCTACTGTGGGTCAGAAATTGGGTACATTGATGCGAATACGTGGTGCCTCACACATTCCATCCAGTCATTAAATAAATCCAAAATGGAATTAACTAAAAGGACCCCTTTATTATAATGGTTGATTTGGCTGAAAATTTCTACAGTAAATTTTTATTTAATTTTGTTTCTCTTTATTGGCACGTTGGGCTTCAATGTAAGTTCAAATTGAATGCTATTTTAACAATTACTCATAGATTTGACTGTTTAAGGTTTGTGCTTCTCATAAGTTTGTACGAGGTCATTCTCAGTAGTTTTCTTTTCTGATCTTATATTTCAGTAAATACTATCAAGTACGAAGCACTGGGCCTTAGTTAAGGTTCAAGGTGTTGAAGGAGAAAATGTTGTAGATATATGTGGAAGTGTTTCTAAGTGAGTGAAAATAAAATTGAAGTTTTCAACTTTTTCACAATGTTGGGAGTCTTACCATAACCGGTATAGTATTCATTTTGTTACGAGAAGATTGGTGGTTGTATTTTCAGTTTATCATGCATTGTTGATTGTTGAATAACCGCAGTTGAGAGAGTTTCAAGGTTCCAACAAAGTTCAACAGCACGTATAACGATGCAATTTCAACACTAATGACCTTTTTTTTTGTGTAATTTTGAGGTCAAAATAGTTCTCGAGCCAGAATTGTTTTTTTCGGTTTAGGCCAGAGAAGTGCTCTATTTTCTATTTCTGAAGAATTTGATAGTGTGATCGTTCTTGTCATTATGGTGCAGGTCAAAATAATTGGCTCATACGGGGGCAGAGCAAGGCAAGATCTTCCAAAGCTGGTAAAGCTGGCTGAAAGCGGTATCTTCAATCTCAGTGCTTCAGTTTCACGAACATGCAAAATAGAGGACGCTAACGAAGCATATCAAGATCTCAACAGAGGGAGCATTATAGGTCGCGCTGTTGTAGAGATTATGTAACCCCATAGGTTTGTTCTGTCCTTCCCCTCCAACCTGTATGTTGATGTAGCAATGAACAAATCTAACAGATACGTGTTTCTTGGGGGTGAATTGAAAATCACGTACAATAATGTGCCTTTTGAAGTGAGGCTGTGGCAGCTGGGGAAAGGGGCTATTTTGTCAATTTTATTTCTTGTTCATAGCATTCAATAATCAAATGATGCCTATGAGTTGTCTTTGTATTGACATCCTATTTCACTTGTGTGCAAAGGCATTGTAGTGGAACTGTGGCAATGCTTTTGCTGTCATTGTTCTCTTTTCTTTTTTCTTTTTTTTCGTGCGAAAAGATCCAATCATAGGTCCCATTACAAGAATCTAACCAAGTGATTATTCACTGCTCTTGGAGCACTACCACTTGGTGCTCCAAGAGAGCCCACACAAATGTGGTGTAAAAGGCTCCTAGAGCCCCGACACGAGCCCACACAAAATGCGTGGTGTAAAAGGCTCCTAGCGCCCCACGTGGTGATGCTCCAGGAGCAACTAATAATTTTCCTCTAGCCAGAGAGGCAGTTGCCAATTGATCACTTCATCGAACTGATGAAGTTTTTGGATGAGTTTTGTGGTCGACAACTTGAAAGAGCATGCAACAGAACTTGAATACAAACCTCATTACGTGTGGAACAATTACGATTCTTGCTTGTGTTTAGCCTCTGCGCCGAGAAGGCCTAGCTACACTTGAGGGAGCGTGTTTAAGTATGTGAGTAATAAATCTATCTGTCTCTGTAGGAGCTTATCTTATGGATGAGTATGCGGTCAAAAGTCAAAACTAAATGTACTAGATAATCTGTGGATGAGTTTGTGGTCAAAACGAAACACACAAATATTTGCAAAATAGAAAATCCTATACCATTGAAATGGTTATGCAGCCTCCAATTGCACTCCCTTTCTGATAGAAATGCAGATGGTCAAAGTAAAACACTTTTTATTGCATCAAAAAAAAATCAGAATATTACATTGTTCGCTTCAGCAAAAGTTACAGTATCTCAATATAAAGTACAATCCGACCCCTCAAAACAGCAGCTCCATATGCCTCATCAGGATATCACATTACAGAAGAAACTCGCGCATTCGAACAGGCCTTTTTACTGCATTAGTGTAACCCTGTTCAAGAATTGAAATATACAGATTACAAAAACAAGGGTTGTGCTCCACTTTCTCCCTAACTGCTGAAAAACCATTAATAGGACTGATATTAAGAAAACTAAACTGGTACATTTTAGAAGCTACTAACACGAGAGAAAACAGAACTTTCTCCCTTGTGCAGTACTTAAGTCCCAAGAAACATATGTTAGCATCCAACTGAAATGGTGTTATTCCAATAGCTGCTGTTAATCTACACTTTACACAGCTTGCTAGGGGAACAGAGAGTAAACCATGGACCGTATGCTCACTCCAAAGTGCTACATTAAAAACTACCTAATTGTGATATCGAACCATGGTCTTTAATGCAAATATACATATGGTCCTCTTTCTTTCTTGATCGGAGAAAGTCGGTATTGTTTGAATAGTTAGATCATTTGGTCCTTTTTTCAAGTGTGGGAAGCAGTATACAGGCCCGGCCCTGAGATTTTGGTGGCCCTAAGCAAGATTTAATAATGGGGCCCTTTAATAGTATATAATTTAGTTGTTCCACCAAATGTACACTATAGCGTCGTGGCACAGTGGAGCGGAGCAACAACTCTACACCTTAGGTCGCGAGTTCAAGTCTCACACACTGCCGTTTTCACCTAAATTTTTTCTACAATTTCAAAAATATATGCGTGTGAAAGTGACGGCTATGGGAATCGAACTCGCGTTGTTCAGGACAAGTCACATGAGTCTTACCACTACGCCAGAATTACAATTACATTCAATCTTTGACACATAATATTTATTATATCCCCAAATTTTGGGGCCCTATTAGTGGCCCGAAAACTGGGGGCCCTAGGCGGCCGCCTGGTCGGCCTATGCCCAGGGCCGGCCCTGGCAGTATATAATTAGTTAAGTACTACAGAGTAATGTGTAGGACCCATGTGTAGGACCCAAGGCGGGTTGTCTGAGGTAAATGATGGGTCAAAAGATGGTCTTCTAACCCAACCCATTCTAGAAAAGATTAAAACCCAACCAAACCATGTGCATCCAGGTGGGGCTATGTATATATGTGGGTTGGATTGAGGAGAATTAAGTCGGCTGCGCAATTTGGTGGTTTTTCGCAAACCATAGATTATAACTGCTGAATTAACTAGAAAGGAACTGTTGAGGGCTTGCTGAGTAAGCAAGCCTCGGCATTAATTGTTTACTGCAAGATAGCCATATATTTGTCATACAAGATAGCCATACAACAAGCATTCATGTAGAATGGGGAGAGCAACTTAAGATGTATCATGATAGCTAATCTTTCCATATCTTCTCAAGGGGCGGGGGTGCTTCATGCTTCTGAATGATAGAAGGGAGTATGGGATTCATCAGTCGTATGGACAAACGATAGCACGCAGCAATAAGGGAGACTAAACTGAATGACCATGTCAAGAGAAGAGGTGGTAAAGAGGCTAATTGATGGCATCTGAGTAAAGACTACAAAATTTGAGCGGAAGCTCACTGAAGAAAACAAGAAAATTTTAAAGCTTTTTATGTATTTGCTGAACTGAGAATTAAGAACATTCTGAATTCGTGTCTGATGTAAACAAAACACCCTTCTCATTTTTGTGCAAAGACAGAACTAAAGTGAGTTATCATGAAGTTTGTGGGAACATAGCAGTAAGTCTATATAAGATAGTATAATGTGGTTGGTTGTTACCTCATTGAATTTAAATAGCAGAGGACGTGAATCTCTCTCCGAGGTTGCTGGCTTATTCTTGGGATTATCAGCCTTTTCAGAACTTTCGCCGCCCAACTTTCTAAACCTGTTTCAAAAGACAAATAATGGTTCTTATTTTTGTTTCCAGGTAGCATGTTAATTAACCTGCCACTTAAAAAGCAGGCGGATTACATATAAAAAAAATGCAGAAGAAATGTCAAGCTGTGTCACTGACAAGTAATCCCCTGTAAGCAGTATAGTCTATAGCTAAGAAACAGAAAAATCAATGGAAATCAGAAGACCTACATCAATATTACTTGGAAACTGTGTTTGGCAACTTAAAGTATAAGAAAACATGATCATGTTACCATGTGCATCAACCAGAAAAATAAGAAAAAAATACTCTTGATTTGTCGACAACTGGATACACATAACGAAGCATTTCTTTATCTGATATCTTGTTTTAGAAACAATGGTAGATGAACATACATTCCAACCTTTGTGTCCAAAAGAAAAAGGCGTTGGTGACCAAAGTAACTGGAAGACATGGTCCAAACCAAACCAAACCGAGCCTTATGTCCCAAATCAATTGGGATCGGCTACATGAATCATTTTCCTCCATTGAGCTCTGTCAAGTGCTACTTGTTCACTTAGCCCTAGTCGACTCAAATCCTTGCGCATTACTGCATCTAATGTCAATTTGGGTCTTCCCCTTCCCGGAGCATTGCTATGCAAAGCTATCCTATCCGCTCTCTTAACTATTGCATATGCTGGTCTACGATAGACATGCCCAAACCACCTAAGCCTATTTTCCCTCAACTTCTCCTCTATAGGTACAACACCTACCATCTCGCGGACTGTTTCATTTCTAATCCTATCTCGTCTAGTCTTACCACACATCCACCTCAACATTCTCATTTCCGCTACACTTATCTTGTTCACCTGATGTTTCTTAGTAGGCCAGCATTTTGTCCCATAAACTTGGATCCTATGGGTCACATCATCTGCAATCTCTCCATCTTGACTAATAATAGAGCCTAAATACTTAAAATGGTCACTCTTTGGTATCTCCTGGTCTTGAATCATCACTCTTTCTTCATACGCACTTCTGGTATCACTAAACTTGCAAACCATATACTCAGTTTTACTCCTACTTATCCGAAAGCCCTTAGACTCTAGTGCATACCGCCAAATTTCTAATTTAGTATTAACACCGCTAGCAGTATCATCTACAAGGACAATAGCCTCTGCAAACAACATACACCATGGAATATCATCCTGAATCCGTCTAGTCAATTCATCCATAACTAAAGCGAAAAGGTACGGGCTCAAGGCTGACCCTTGGTGCAATCCTTCTGTGATAGGAAATTCACTCGTTTCCCCTGCTGGTGATCTAATGGCAGTGACGGCACCTTCATACATGTCTCTAACAATATCGATATACCCTTTGGTCACTCCTTTTCTCTCCAGAACCCACCATATAATGTCTCTAGGCACCCTATCATAAGCCTTTTCTAGGTCTATGAAAACCATATGAAAATCCTTCTTCGTTGACCTGTGTTTTTCTACCACTATTCTTAGTAGGTAAATAGCTTCATGAACCCAAACTGTTTCTCCGACACCAATCACCATCCTCAATCGATGCTCAATAACTCTTTCCCACGACTTCATCGTATGACTCATCAACTTAATACCTCTATAGTTGTTGCAACTTTGAATGTCCCTTTTATTCTTGTAGATAGGTACTAAGGTACTCCTCCATTCGTCCGGCATCCTCCTAGATAAAATAATCTTGTTGAACAACTTTGTCAACCAAGTCACCCCCGATTACCTAGGCTTTTCCACACTTCAATAGGGATACCATCTGGTCCTAAACCCCTACCTGGTTTCATCCTCTTCAAAGCCTTGGCCACTTCGGACTTTTGTATCCTCCAATAAAACTCGTATTCCATTTTCTCGCTAGGAACATCAACTTCCTCCTCACCAAAGCCTCCTTCATGTTTCTCGTTTAACAACTTCTCAAAATACGTCTTCCATCTATCCTTGATATCCTCATCTTTCACCAACACCACCGAATCGCTACCTTTTATACACTTAACTTGAGAGAAGTCTCTAGCTTTCCTTTCTCTCAGCTTGGCGAGTTTATAGATATTCCTTTCACCATCTTTACTATTGAGTCTAGCGTAGAAATCCTAATAGGCTCTCAACTTAGCCTCCCTAACAGCTTTCTTTGCTTCTTTGTTAGCCTGCTTGTAATGCTGAAAATTTTCCACATTCCGGTCATTTTGCCATTTTTTAAAGCATTCCTTCTTGGCTTTTACCTTGGTTTGAATCTCGTCATTCCACCACCATGTCTCCTTAGAAATTGGACCTTTTCCCTTTGACTCCCCAAGAACTTCTTTCGATATTTTTCTAATACCGTCAGTCATTGTCTTCCACATACTATCACTATCGCCTTCCATTCTGCACTCCATTTCTTGGGATGTTCGTTCCTTGAACACCTTTAGTTTCTCCCCCTCTTAGGAACCACTATTTAGTCCATGGGCTTCTAGTTTCCTTTCTCGGTCTATTATTTCCCTTGAGACCAATATCTAATACCAAAAGTCTATGCGCGCCACTAGACACTCTCCGGGAATGACCTTACAATCCTTACATAGCAACCAATCTGTGCCTCTAGCAAGAAAGTAGTCTATTTGGCTTGTATTGGCTCCGCTCTTAAAGGTAATTAAATGTTCCTCACGCTTCTTATAGAAAGTATTCCCCACTATGAGGTCAAGAGCTACCGCGAAATCCAAAATCCTCCTACCACCTTCATTTAGGTCTCCAAATCCAAATCCACCATGTACCTTCTCATACCCTTGCTTCTGCACTCCCACATGACCGTTGAAATCACCTCCTATAAATAGCTTCTCCCCAAAAGGTATCCCTTAAACCAAGTCATCCATCTGCTCCCAAAATTTCTCTTTAGTAAGATCATCCAAGCCTACTTGGGGCGCGTAAGCACTAATAATATTAACTATACTCTCTCTAGTCACAAGCTTAACCAAAATAATCCGATCTCCTTTTCTCGTGACTGTGACTACCGAATCCTTAAGGTGCTTATCTACTACGATGCCTACCCCATTTCTATGTCTATCCACACCCGTATAATAGAGCTTATACCCTGTATCCTCTATCTCTCTAGCCTTCTCCCCTACCCACTTAGTCTCCCGAAGGCAAGCTATTCTAATCCTCCTCCTAATCATGGTATCAACTAGCTCCCTAGTCTTACCAGTTAAAGTCTTTATATTCCAAGTTGCTAAGCGGATCCTATAGTCCTGGGCTAGCTTCTTTACCCGCACTCGTCCAGGCACGCGCGGGAACCCTTGCTCACTTATCACCACATCATCGGCGCCCCTTGCTCAGTTTTCGAAGAACCCAAGGGGAGGCACAACGCGTCACTTAAAGGGAATGCCCTAGCATGTCTCGTTGTAAGATTAGGATTCATGTCATAGAGATCTGGCATGATCCACATGGAAATAATTTTCCTTGGAATAATTGAAAGTTTGGCTAAGATAATCAAATAAGTATTTAATTTTCCACGTTAAATTCAGCACATACAAAAAGAAAGGGAGAAGTTGCAAACTTGAATCAAGTTCAACATCATAGATCGGGACTTATGGAATGCTCCGTTATTCTAATTTAAGTGAAAATGTCCAAAAAAGGTGACGGTACTTCTTGCACTGTAAATGTTCGGTTTCATCTCAAGCTATTTTTTTCAACCTTTTTCTTAAACTTATACACTGTAACGCATATGGACCGGCTGCATTCAGTAAATAGGGCAAGACGACAAACAGCTGAATTGTAAAGTAATAGTAATTGCCAACCTGCCATTCCAACTTTCACTAGTTCAGAAAGACATCAGGAAATTAAAGTACTTTTAAGTTCAGAAAGATGCTTATTCTTATTGAGGTTTCCATGTTATGAACTGATTTATGATTTTTCTACTTAGTTTTCTTTGTAGGTATCCTCAAATGTCATGCATGTAGGTTGATCATGCTAGTAACCAAATCCATCCGCAAAACCATCTGTCAACCATTCTCAAGCCAAAACTATAAGCAAACCATAAGCTTTGGTCACACAAAAGAGAGCCTAGATCAGCTTCAGCGTATTTGTAAAAGAGAAAAGCAATAGGCCCACATAAATTAGGTTGTTCCTCTTTGACACTGAGTATGGAATTATATATGTAGACATTGTAGGGTGTATAATTGTATCTTAAATGTTCGCAATATATGGGTAACTAGCGCTGGATAAGAAATATCACAGAAGACATTAAAAAAGTAACTAAATTTCAAAAAAAGAAATAATATACCTGTCAAAGAAGTTGAAGGATCCACCAGAGGGCTTTTTAAAAGGTCCAGGAGAACTCACTTGTACACTAGTTGTGGAACTTAAAGTAGATCCTGAAGCTGCTGAAACTTGGTTAGTTACCGAATTAGATAGCTTCAAATTTGATGTGTTCTTGGCATTTTGAACGTTTACAGCGCATGGAGTTGTTGCACAACCAAATGCAGAAGATTGTGCTCTGCCTTTTTGTTCCCCAACTATTCTCAGGTTTCCTTCACTGCAAATATTAGTAGGGTCCATGGATCTGCTGACGCTTCCTTGCAGAATTTTTTGCTTTTCCACCTGAGGTTAGTTTGTTATTTGCATGAAGTTAATGAAAAAGTCCGCCCTCTAATGATAATGTGGTGTACTATCTGTTAAAGAACAGTGGTTATCATATCAAGTGAATTGAAAGCAAATAAAGCTATTAAAACGACTTCCATCAAAACAAATGCAATTTTGACATGATGAAATGAATCGAGATGCAGTAAATCCCTTGCACAAAGTCGATCGTTTACGTAAAGGACATCACAGGGCTACATATATAAGGACGTGCAAGTATTAACTTAAGCACCAACTCATCTAAAAAGCTTAAGCAGTTAGAGCAGGAATTTAACCATTTTTCCTCAGCAACTGGCCACGATCTCCAGTCATTATGGGTTTTTTTAATAGAAGAAAGATATTTAGTTGATAACCACAAACTAATCTAAAAGCTAGAACTTTTAAGATGTGTAACTTAATTTTACTAATGTCCTCAACTGAAAGCACACAATTCCATCTTAAAGTGATCACAAGCTACTTAGCTAGACCTAAGGTACAAATCAACGTGATCTTCATGACGAAGGATTGTGGGTCAATGAGAGATATATGTACTTGTGTGTATCTTCGAAGTTCTAAGTTTTTATCCAAGCACGTATTTTAAGGGAAATCAAACACACCTTTGGAGGGCTATGGACTGAATGCTGACATTTTTTGGGGTTTAATCAACCTAGAGAAATGGCTTGTCCATACTTGAGCTTAATTAAACCGAGCGTAAGTGATTACATCACAAAATCGAGAATCTATAAAATATTGTTCATTGATCTATTTCTAATTGTTGTTATTGTTGTTTGTTGTGATCTATTTCTAATTGCGAAAGGAGAAACCTCCTAATCTTGAGTTACACAACAGGGAAGATACCAATCCCTTCATAGTTTAGAGAGTTTTTTTTTTTTACTCCCTCCATCCCAAAATGTTTGGCCAAAAATACTATTCACACCTCTCAAAAAATCATCTTTATTTTGTAATTTATACTACTTTTTACGATTTGAAATTTTTTGTTTAATACTCCCTCCGTTCCATAATGTTTGTCCGGCACGGAGTCCAAGGACTAAAAAAAATAGACTTTGCTCTACGAAAAAAATTATTATTTTTGCACAAATTAATAGATGAATGTTTGTTCTATTATT
>JAXBDA010002807.1:0-39445 GCA_036023075.1 Gaultheria prostrata | reverse complement strand
TACATCAAGTTGGAGGGAGAAAAGAGAAGATTCCAACCAAGGTTGAAGAAATTAAAATATCCCTTGGGCCAAAGCCGACACTTTATAACCAAAAAAAAAAATAGCTATTTGGTATTCTTTCGTCTTTGGAAAATCTTTTTGTCTAATTCGGCCCATATTTATTGACGAGAGGAATTACTTTTTTTTTTATATCAAGTGTCGTCTTATATGAATTTTCTTTTAACTTCGACCCATATTTTTATATTTTTTGATTCCTCTTGTCGATACGAATGATTATCCTCCAAAAAAAGTCGTTAGAAAATTTTCATAAACTTTTTGTCTAATGACTTTTTCCGCTTTTTTTTTTTTAAATTTTGTAATTTTTTATCATTTTTTTGGAGAACAATAAATTTTTCCGGTATTTTAAATATTTTCTGGTATTTTAAGAATTTTCTGTTTGCCAAATATGCAATTTCCGTTATGTTTTGACGGAAAAGGCAACATTGAAACGCGTCAGAAAGTATAAGGGTAAAATTGAAACCAAAAATTTTACAAGGACTATATTGAAACGGAGACCATTTTATGAGGACCATTTTGGTAGATAAGCCTATTCGTAATATTTCTATTAAAATCCAAAACAACTGCATATGAATTTGTGAATTTTGATATAATTTAGCAGGTGCAAGTGTCCGAATCTTAAGTCACGTAACATATTCGCACGCATGCTTGAGCTTGAGCGCGAATGTTAAGGTGTCTTTTTAAAATATATTAAACTATTATAAAAGTGATTCCACTTAAGAATTATGTAACTAATTATAAGGTCTCAGTGGTGAACCATTCACAAGTACTTCCTCCGTCCTTTTTATAGTGTGTACATTTTTATTTTTGGGTGTCCCTTAATAAGTATATGTTTTGAAAAGTTAGTGGGTACATTTCTTATTTTACCCTTAAAAGTAGATTCCTTTTTGAAAAGTTAGTGGGTATTATTATATTGATAAGGGTAAGTAATGGAAAGTAGATGTAAAAGTTAATGTGAGAGAAAAATAGTTGGAATTCTCAGGTGACACACTTAAAAAGGGACGGAGGGAGTACTAAGGAAGGAAATTTGGTGTAAAAGACAGAAAAAAATAAATAAATAATCCCTTCGTCCCACAAAATTTGTCATTTTTAGAGATTCTAACTTTTTTTTAAGGAGACATGCATTAATTAAATGCATATCTCGTTTTAAATTGAGCATTGATTTCCATTTCTACTCTTTAAATCCCACCAGTATCTTGCGGTTCTCAACAAAATCGAAACCCGTTTTGGTTATTGTACTAAACAATTCATATCCATTGAATATGAATCCGAATTTGGATGCAAGCATTAATTCGTTTGAGTTTAGGTATGATAATTGTAAAACTCGAATCAAATTGATCTGTTGCCCATCCCTACTCCTTTGTTAATGTTGTGATGTTGTTTGGCGGCTTGGGCCATTGGGCGAAAAGTAAATAATAATTCTTAACATTTAATCCTAACTCCAATTAATAATCCTTTAATAATTCCCCAGCCCCTCCCTAAACTCAACCACCTATCCAGCAAAAGAGGTACCAGCCTATATACAAAAACAAATTCTGTTTAAATAAGGTTGTGGTGTAAACAAATTCCGTTCCAATGTCTTTTTTTTTTTTGGGTAAAATCAATTCAATGTCTATCATTTACTAGAAAGTTGTATTTTTATTTTATTTTTATCATTCGTCATTCCTAAGTTATTACATAGAGGAGGGGGAAATGTGACTCGATAGCGGGATGCAGTGTGAGGCATCCGAGAACTCTACTGCATGAGCTAGCCACCACTTACTAGAAAGTTGTATTTTACTCCACTATTTTATGGACCTGGCTTTCGAAATGATCGCAGACTTTTCAAATTGGCAACTTGTAGTCTCTATCTCCATTCCTCCCTCTCTTGTTACTTTTTTTTTTCCTTGCTTACTTCAAATTGACTAAATTATTTTGGGCTAAATAATCCTTTTGAATTGTTTTTTTTTTATTTTATTTTTATTGAAAAAATTTCTTTTACTAGTTTTGCATGAGTATTAATCCAAAAAATTAATACTACAAAATTAACAACGATAATTTTTGGGGGTTATTTATTTCCGTAATTCACTTTTTTTACAGCCACACTTCATGATTTGTCTTTCAGTGTTCATGATTTCTCTAGCTTTATTTTTAACAATGAGATAAGCTTTGTCTTCATAATCTTCCTTTCGAATCTCTTTAATCTCCTTTTTAATTTAAGAATAATTTCTCTAGCTTTATTTTTAACAATGAGATAAGCTTTGTCTTCATAATCTTCCTTTCGAATCTCTTTAATCTCCTTTTTAATTTAAGAATAATTTCATGAGAATATCTCTCCCCAAGAAAACTCAGCTCGGTCGTCTCTCTTTTTTTTCTTCCTCTTAACATTCTGGATTCTCAATACTGGACCAAACCTTTCGGCTACACTTACAAGTACAGTCAGACCTTAAAGGATCAACAACTACTATTAGTTCTTCTGCTCCATGAATGGGATAAACTTTACCATTTGCCTTCAATATTACTTTGATCTTGGTTGTATAGAGCAAAATATCTAGTTTAGGGTAAGATCTCGCAAGATTAAGAGCTTGTTCCAATGGGCTTAAAGATTTTTTGATTGTCTTTTTTCAAAAAAAAAATTTGCGTGCTAGCGCTAAATCAATCACACACACAATAAAGGAATATGAACAGTAAAGAAATCGACAGCAAGATTTACGTGGTTCCCTAAAAACCTGGTACGTCCACGGGAGCGCGAGTGAGTCTATTATTTGATTAAGTCTGCCAGGGTTTTACAATAGAGAGTATTTATACGCCTACTCCTATTCCAACCCTAATTACGCCTACTCCGTTCCGTTCGGTCGGTTCGCTTCCCTCACTCCGTTCTGCTCCGTTTCGCATCTGGCCTTCATTAGAACTTCTCAGTACCTTTCCATATGAGCCACAAGTTCCAACATTGTGTTTATTAGTTTTTTGTCGAACTTTTGGTTATTATAGATTCGTCTCAAAGAGAGAAATTGAAATTGGTTAAAATTATGACTTTTACCCAAATATTTTGGGAAATATCCACGAAAATGTATGAAAGAGCTCAAGCCGGCTTAAGCTGTCTTTTCTTGGATATTTCACAAAATATTTAGGAGTTTTATCCCCCTTAATATTTTAGGTTCAAAATCTCCCATATGCTGCCAATTCTTTTGGGATTAGTCCATACGGGATGCTCCCGCTTTAATTGGACTCTCCACTTACGGGCAATAGGATTGGCTCCCAGGACAAGCTATAAGTCAATGTACGCATCAGCTGACCTGCACACCTGACTTATAAAAAAAAAAATTACCTAAAAAAGGGAAGTGGAATTAATTAGAATCACGCATCAATTATGTAAAGTACATATCTTGAGAGCAAGAGGGTGGCAGCTCAGCAAATCTGTGTGCACAAGTGATTCCACGTCTCTGGCATCAAAATAGACCATTAATTGATAGGAGTACAATGATATATCACAAACAAACTTACTAAAAAGCCATGGTAATTTGAACAACATGTGTTTCATTTCTTTTTTATATTCAAAAAACAAAAAGGTTTTTCATATTTTAAATAATTAACTTGAACGTAATTTTCACGACTCACGAGCCCACCTGGTCCTTTTACAAATCAACGTGTATATGCGTGGATGTCCCACAATTAACGAAAGAATGACCAGTGCTTTAAGCTTCTGTTGGTTGTGTACGCACTGGAGGGGACGACCAAGTTGTTGTGGATATCATGCGGTTCTAAACAAAACCGAAACCCGTTTTGATTATTGTACTAAAAAATCCATATCGATTGAATATCAATCCGAATTTGGATGCAAGTCAGTTTGAGTTATGATAATTGTAATACTCAAATCAAATTGATCCGTTGTCATCCCTACTCCTTTGTTAATGGAGTACTTATGTTGTCTGGCGGCTTGGGCCTTTGAGCGAAAAGTTAATAATAATTCTTAACATTTAATCCTAATAATAATCCAATTAATAATCCTTTAATAATTCCCCAGTCCCTCCCTAAACTCAACCACATATCCAGCAAAGAGGTACCAGCCTATACTTTTGCTTGTATATTTCAGCAGCTTGTTTGTAATGCAATCACTGTACGTTGTATTTTCTGCGGGTATACTCATATGAGCCCGGTTGCTGTTTTCCTTTTTGGCATTCGGTTGGCTTCTTGCCAACTGTGTCGTGGGGTTGGAGAGGGATATGATTGTTGAGAGGTTGTAATGCTTCATTCTTGTTGTGATGCCATATTTCTCCTCTCCTTTTGAATCTTGTAACCATTTCCAAGATTAATAAAATTTCTTTCGCCATTCAAAAAAAAAGAGGTACCAGCCTATGTACAAAAACAAATTCCGTTTAAATAAGGTTGTGGTGTAGCCCATGTCCAGTATATTTGATTTAAAAAGAACATGGAGATCAGTTGAATCCTACGTACAAGATAAAAGTTTGGTGGACAGATAATAACCAAAAATAAATAGCATTACGGGCACAAACAAAATGAATTAAAATACAATAGCTAGAAATTCAATATTTGTGAAGGACCATTATTTGACAACCCCCAAGTGAATGGAATGACAAGAATTGATCAAGAGGGAATAGCAGCCCTCTTACAAGATGTTGTTGACGTACTGTGCTAAGATTCGATTGACGAGGACCGTATATCCTCTCTCCGTCGGATGGTAACTATCCCAGAATAGGTACACTGAGTGGTCCGGACATGTTCCACTATCCATGTTACATAATATACTCACTTCAATAGTTCCGGTGCCGCAACACCCTCTGTCCGCAACAAGAAATCCTACAACAAATCAAAATAAAGACTACTAGGTCAAATTTGCGAAGTACCTCTTCTTTGTATACCATGAAATGATCTTAGTAGACCAAGAATGATAAAACTTTGGTTATTACTGATAAATAAACCGTGTTGTTTGAGTTTGTGTTCGATACTATAAAAAGCTCGTTTGAGAATGGAATGGCTTGTTATATAAATATATACCCTAAGCTTGAACTTGTGTACATTTAATTAAATAGCCATTAAGATTTTAAATTAAACTTAAACAAGCTATGAGCTAATCGTGATCTTAAACAAGCTTTGATATTAAGATTTTAAACTAAACTTGAAATTTTCTGCATATGATACTTAAAAAAAGTTAAGCTATTCGTGATCAATTTGATGAAAGTTCGTTTGTAATTAAAATTTGAGCACATTTTGAAAAACTTTTAAATTTTCAAGATCAACTTGGCTCGTTAATCAGCCCTATTGGTGGGAGACGAACTTCCTAGTTTCTATACTCCATAATGGATACATGGGTGCATGACAATACCATATTTCTCGTGATTTTGGATGACGTCAAGGATAGGGGTATATATGTCAACATATACCAGGCGAGCTTTGGCGTCGTTCAGGCTGCTGTTGAGGGAACTCACCGCAACCGATACCTTGGCGTTGAACAATTGCGCTGCTTGGTTGTGAATCTCATTACACTCTCTCCCTACTCCGCCAGCAAGTGTTCTCTGGGACGGCAAACACCCTATAGGAGCTGCGCTAAAAACCCAAATCCTTTTCGCCCCCAATTCATACAGTTCCTTCAAATAAACAAATACTCCTACTTAACAATTTTTTGCACAATATTATAGTACTATCTACTAGTACCACTAATTTTCTGGTCACAAATGAAAAAAGTACTCCTATACTCTTCCCATAAAAATTACTCCTGGTAGTAAAACAAAAAGAAAATCCTGTATATATGTACGGATTGGTCTGTAGAAGGGAAAGTATTCGAAACATGAAAATAAAATATGAACTGGGATATATGAAAGTGTATTTAACGGGTGAGATTCACCCAGTACACTATTTTGATAGTGTATCGGGTGATCTCACCCGTTAAATGCACTTTCATGTCTCATTTCATGTTTTGTTTTCATCTCTTGTGCTGGAAGAGATTGACAAACAAGTACTAAGCCACTGGCCACCACTCGTGAGTTGTGAGTTGTGACCACAGGGCATACTCAAAAAAAATTTACCTAACGGCTAACACCTTTACAAACATTTTGTGAAGGAAAATTCTACTGTCAGCTCAATGGGCGGACGATAAAAGTGTTTTTTAACTATAAGAGTGCATTTTTAACGGTTAAAGAGCACTTGCACTCTTATTTGTCAAAGAGACCATCCACTCATTGGGCTTACAATAGAAAGACCATTTTGTGAATGTGAATATTTTGTGCACAAAGCAAAATCTTTCAAGGAAAATTAAAAAATCAATTCACTTTGCTATCGTTAAAGTTTAAGAAGTGTATTGACATGTGTGAAAGATATATAGAAATGTGTGAAAGTGTAGAGAAAAGTGAAAAAAAAGTACACTAGAGTGTGTTTTTTTGTCTTGGAAGGACCCATCTTTCAATAGTAGACATCAGCCACGTTCTCGATCATCGTTTTGCTCTTATGGAGTACTTTAATTCAATTATTATTCTCATGATTTTTTTGTATTAAGATGTTTTGGAAGGAGGCTTTCACGCACGTGCTTATGTTCGCAGAGCGTGACTCAGTTTTCCAACCTTGGCATCTATCTTAAGTTGTTGAACATTGCTACAAGAACAAACCATCTGTGCACAGATCGGTATGTGAGATCCACTTTCAGGTGTCACACAAATGATCTAAGTTATTTATTTATTTTAGAATAATTTATTGAGTGTCTCTAAAAAATATTCAGCTGAATCAAATAACTATACATGTTTGATCCAATCCATCAATTTCTCTTTAAAAGTTCATTCAAAGTTTATGATCTTGAATACTGAATGAAAATTAAAAGATTGGATTAGACACTTATAATTATTCTTCTGAGGCCTAGTTTGTCAAATGAAAATCAACCATTATTTTATCAAATGGGAAAGCACTTGATAAAATCATGGTTGATTTTGAACCATGATTTTATCAAGTGTTTTCCCATTTTGTAAAATCATAGTTGATTTTAGCAAAAGAGTTGCTAAAATCATTTGAGAAACTCATCCTGAGTTGAATTAATTTGACAAGGGATGCTCAATAAATTATTCTAAAATTAGTAAATGGTTCGGATTGTTTGTATGGAACCCAGAAATGAATCCCACATGTCAATCTGTGCACAGAGCTGTGCATGTTGGTTTGCTGGAAGTGTGTAATCTTGGATTGGAATTACTAGGAATGGAATGCATAATTATCTTTTGAGTGTATATGTTATACATCTAACCGACTCTTTTAGCTGGGATATGCCTCTTTGATGATGTTAGTTCTTCAAAAACCAATTCGTTATTACTTCTCGAAAATCTACTCAAGCTAAAACAATTCTTGTTCTTATAAACGAAAAAAAAAAAAACTTGAGATTATACATAAGAAATTTTATCCACAAAACCTTTTTCTAGAAAATTTGTTAGAATCAATTTTGTTTTAATGAACTAAATCATGCAAGAATCTAATATTATGATTGAGGACATGTAGAGTCAGATTTGCACTTAACTAGAAAATTGTACAAAATAG
The DNA here is from genome assembly GCA_036023075.1 of Gaultheria prostrata. Lineage (NCBI taxonomy): Eukaryota > Viridiplantae > Streptophyta > Magnoliopsida > Ericales > Ericaceae > Gaultheria > Gaultheria prostrata. Next base: position 31,879 of record JAXBDA010002807.1, on the reverse strand, counting down.
GACGTCTCAGTAATCATATAAACCATATAAACGTAAAGAGGATGGAGATAACATATCAAATTCTCATTTTCTCTCAAGATTCTCGTCATCCAAACTGAAGTCGACAAGAAATCATGATATATTCGAGAGGTAAAACACTATGCAGTCAAAAGACAGACCACTAACACAAAAGAGATTTTCGGACAACTGATGTACCTATTCTATGACAAAAATTTGTTTATAGCAATGGAGAGAGGAACATACCTTAACAAAATCGATAGCCCCTCGGACCATAAGATCAGTGTAAGAATTAACATCGTACTGTAATCTCCTGATACCAATTGTAAAATAGGTATTGGCAAGATCATCACTGCCGGCTACCACCAAATATAAGCTGTTAGTTAATATGAAATTTGTTCTCTCTTCTCCAACCATTGCTTTCAATCTCCCAATGTACTCCTTGAACATCTTAAGTTGATCGGAAAACGAAAATACCGACTGTTTTTCAAGTAACAAAAAATTAATAATCCACAAAAAATTGAAGAATAATGGGGGATACATTTTGTGAGAGAATTGAAAATGTGGGCACATATGTAGGTACGTACCACTATAAGAGGGGTTTGAGGGTCAAATCCAGTGGCTCCTGAGGCAAAGCTTACACCTGTGGGAAGATCCTTATCTTGCAAATGTGGATCCAGATATGCTGGTACAAGTTCTTTTATTCCTAATTGTTCAGCTGCATACAAAAAAATTAAAGAAGATAGTAAGATTAAAGGGCAATTTTAGGAATTGGGTACATCATGAAATGACATGATCCATTTCTTATCAAAACAAAATGTATCTGGGCTTTATAATACTAATTCTGATTTTAACTTTTAAAAATGAATTTTTTCCGGGGTGCAATATATGAAATATACGTGAGTTATAGTGTTGATGTGATATATTTTGGAGTATCAGATCTAGTGCACTTTGTGTATGCTAAGATTCTGAGGGACGTAAGAATATGAACTGTTCCTACACTCACTTTTATGTGGGTAGATACGTTCATGAATTGAATTGATCATTACATTTTTTTATTCAATCGATATACATCAATACGTGGGGATTAGCGGGGGCGCTAGTAAGTTTTTTTTCTTTGCACAGCAAAGAAAGAATTTTATTAATCTTTGGAAACACATTACAAAGACTAAAAGGGGCCGAAGAAAAAGACATCAAAATGCTGAAAGACATCCCAACATGGAAGATCTCACCACAAAAATCATATGCCGCAACGGACCCAAAGGGAGATAACAAATGGTTGACCAGAAGCCAACCAAAGAAGAAAACACCAAATAGATACAACCCCTACGCCTTATACACCAACAAAGAGCATCAGAATTAAGCAACCTAGAGCCTGCAACCCAAAAGACAAGCATACCAGCATGAAGATCTGACCCTACCAGCATGAGCAAGCCATGCCAACCGTCAATGGCTATCCCCAACCAACCAACAGAAGCTATCCCAACCATCAGAGCATGAAATACCTCAAGCGATCCAGCAACATCTCAGAATCAACCAAGAAGCAGCAGCAAGCAATTCAAACTTAAACAAAACTGCCCAAAACCTCTTACGAACTGGCAGCGATGAATCTTTTAAGCAAGCCAATCTAGAGGGGGATCTAGAAGTTATCCATAACCTTAAACCACAAACATCTCTGCTGAGACTCAAACCTTGGTCTCGCTCCTCGCTATTTTTGCTCATATATTTGGGTAATGGTGATATTTATGAGTGGACAGGCCCAAAGAGCCATTTCAATTTGAAGGTACATAGAAAGTAGAAACTCGAATAGTGTTGCTAGAATGAGGCCGACAACCCAAAAGCTTTGGGCTTTACTAAAGCTCACCGATTCATCATTTCAGTAGGAAATTGAGAAAATAAAGAAGAAAAACACATTTAGGGCATCTTCAACCTATCCTATCTAACCAAAGGCTTGTAACCCAACGGTTATTTCTTGGTTCTCCCACAAGGAAGACTAGGGTTCGAGCCTCGGTAGATGCATTTGGGATTTAGAGTCATGAATAGCTTTTAGACGTCATTTGAACTAACTCACTAACTTCACCCCTAACCCACCACTGATGTATATCGAATGGGAAAAAAAAAAAAAAAAAAACCTATCCTATGTGGAAACGGGGAGCTTTGCGTGCGCTCCCTGGAAACGAGATCAACGGCTTGGATATGCACACCAGGGCCGCTCACCAGCCCCCGGGTTCATGCTCTGTCATGACCCTCCCCCAAAAAAACTATTCTCTGGTTTTTTTTTTTTTTCTTTTGAAAGAAATTTTTTGTTCCAAGTCACCCTTTCTCTATAGGAAAGGATAGAGCATAGTATTTCAAATATAGAGTAGGAAATATTTATGGAGAATGTCCTCCAATCCACTTTGAATATCTAAATAGATAAAGTGTTGATTAATTGAAGCGTGGGGAATTATTTAAAACGAAGATGAAAATATAGATGAAATTAGGAATAAGAGTCCAAAATGATTGGTTAGAAATCGTATAAATTAACCGTAAAATCATTAAAACTCTTTTTTTATTAAAAAAAAAAGGGTAATTATCACTAACCTCCCCTAAGGTTTCTGACACAGACGGATACCTTCCCTGAGGTTTCTGAAATGACACTTACCTCCCTTACTTTAGCTGACAATATCAAATCAGCCCCCTCCCGCCAAAAACACTTAGACGACATTAAACTCCCCTAGTAGATGACCCTGAAAAGACCCAAATGCCCTTTTGTACATAAAGAGATACTTTGGGTTTTTTTCGATCCCATTTCACGATTCCAGAAGAATGGAGAGAGAGAGAGAGAAGAAGAAGAAGAAGAAGACGGCGGCGAAGCAAACCGATCGGATGACGTAGTGATGACGACGATCGTGATTTCTACTCGAACACCTGAAGACCGTACTTCGTTTTTTGCAAAAAAAGATCGTGTGGTAGGAAGATTGGGGAATTACTGCTCAACCTTCGTGGATCGCCGTTTCTCCAAGTATTAAAGGTAACAATGGGTACTGCGGAAACTCTGCATGTTTCTCGGAAAATTGGGCTTAATGTCTGGTGTATGACCTGTTCATTTGCTACAAGTTATGGTCATTTTTGTAATGGATGTATAGGTTGCAAAGGGTAAGTACGACTCTGTTTGGAATTGAAAATTCTTCCCATTCATTACTGGAATTGGGGCTTTGTAGTTCCCCTTCAAGTAGAAACGCATGGCTACGGTAAAAAGTGTGTGCAACCATTTTAGTTTTTTTTTTTTTTGCAAATTTTCTTCTTTTTTAGTCAATTTTGTTTGATTAGGTTTTGGAAATTTGGGCTTTTGTGTTTTCCCTTTGTAATTGAAACAGATGGCTACTGTAAATGATTTGTGGCATTTTAGGATTTCTGAAAATTTTCTCCGTTTTTTGTCATATCCTTAGTTGATGACTGTAATTTGGGTGACTACAAACTTGGAACCACTACAAGAAATTGCTTAGTTAGCGACCAATTTTTTGTGACTAACAAATTTCGGTCGCTTTTAACATGGTTTCTAGCGACTATATGCTACCTTGGTCGCTATTAGTGGAAAGCTGTTACAAATAGCGACTAGGAGTGCTGGTCACCTAAAGTGAGTCGCCTATTAATTGGCGCCAAACTTTCCCGCCGGCGGGAAGACTTTCTGCGACCAACATAAATTCATTTTGCTACCAAAATATATCTAGTCGCTTAAAAGTGTTGAAGAAAAAGTTATTGCGACCAACCTATGATTATTTTGTGACCAAGAACAACATGGTTGCATTATATCTCTGTATTAAATGATTAGCGACTAGGAAGTTGGGTCGCAAAATCTATTAAGTTTACTGACCAATGGCGAGGTTAACTGAAAGCAATAATAGAATGAAGTTAATTTTATTTTAATAATATTACATTGTTTTTAAAACCATATTTTTACAAAAAAAAAAAACTTAAACTTTATCTTAATAATACTCTAATTTAAAGAATTTGTTTAGGTTTTGCAAAGTATGATAGTAATTCATAACAAGAAAGAAGTTAATCGCGCATTTGTTAGATACGGAGTACTTAATTGGACTCGAAATATCATTTTCCTAAAAAAGTTGCGTCTTGATGAAGGGGGTTTTCAACCTGATCAAGCCAAAAAATTGTATGAATGATTTAATCAACAAGCACAACGAAATCAGCGATCTCGATCGTCATGATTCTTTCGTGGTCGTGTGGCTGCTATATATTCAATTACCGGACAAGACTTGACTTAGTTTACTATCAATTGCGTCCCGATGAAGGGGCTTTCTAAACCCAATGGATCCAATCATTTACATGAATGATTTAATCAACAATCACAACAAAAACATCGATCTCGATCGTCATAATTGTGTCGCGGTCGTGTGTCGACTGTACATTCAACTACTACACAATACTTAGTTTACTATCAATTGTGTCCCGATGAAGGGGCTTTTTTAAACCCGATGGAGCCAAAAATTTACATGAATGATCTAATTAATAAGCAAAACAAAATCAACGAGCTCGATCATCATGATTGTGTCGCGGTCATGTGGCTACTGTACATTCAACTATAGCATAAACTTAGTTTACTATGAAATAAATTGAACGTATAAATTCTAAAGGCCATTGTCGAGTATATTTTCATAATGGTCGATCTGAACCGTTGGGATTTCACGTTTTACTTATTTCATCATTGTCACCAAACTAGAAAATCATCAGATATGGATAACCATATGATCAGTAGACGCTAATGATTCCGGAGGCATTAAAGCCTTACAAAGCACCACCTGAGCCCTAGCTAAGGTATATTTTACTGCTATTGGAACTGTCTATCTTTCACGAAGTTAATCGCACGTATCATTAGACTTTTGATCGGATGAAAAATATCATCCTGTTATACTTAGAGTCTCGATAAAAGGGGTTTTCCAAACTCAATTGATTAAAAAAATTTTTTGGACGTCATCCCTTCGTTTGTCGCATAAACGCCTAAGTTTTGGAATGTGTGGGTAAGTTTAATTTAGGCGCGCGATGAATTGCAAATGGGTGTCACTGAAAGTGAACAAATATTTAACTATACGGTTTTATCAGAATGATCCAGTTCCATGAGGGGAGCAGATATGATCTCTTTCCTTGTTAAACACTTTTTTCATTCCATATGTTATACTCAATGACAAGCGAATTTTTCAAAGCTTTTTTTTGTGGTGTTTTTTAAATTTTTTTATTATCTTTAATTATGCATTAATTTTTTTATTATATATTATTTTCAAAGAAATAAATTAACAAAATAAAATAAAATAAACCAATCTTTAAAAAAAGTATAGAAAGGAATTAAAATATTTCAACAAAATTGGTCCTGTTTTTAGAAATTTATCTTTAAACCTTCGTTAATTTTTTTAATCAAAGTTTTGACTTTTTAGATTTCTCGTGTCAAGATGAATAATTAATTTTTAAAAATTAACTCAAAACTAAAAAAATTTCAAAAGGAAACAAACTTAGAAAAAATTAATTTAGGCCAAATCTAGCCTCAATATATCTTGTTTGTCATGGTTTTTCACCCTCTAACTTAAGGGAAGAATTTGCATCCGGAGAGGGTAGGGACACGTGGTGTCCGGCACCCCATTTGAGCCGTCCAAACATGTCTTGGATGACCCAGATTAAAGGGGGGCCGTCCAAAACATGTTTGGACGGCTCGAATGGAGGTGTCGGGCACCACGTGTCCCTACCCTCTCCATATGTAAAATTTAACCAAATCCTAAATTTTGAAGAAAAAAACCTGAAAGGTTGGATTAACTAGTTATAAGTATTAGATTGAGTTGGTTTTTTAGGATCTCAATCGAATAATTATTTTAAAATTACCGAACGATTCTGATTATTTGCGTGGGACCAAACCACCATTGGTTCGGCACCAAAGAGGAAGGAACAAAATTCACCACAGGGATCTGGATCCCTCCCCTTTCGGCGGGTTTTTTTTTATTTTGGCGCGGTGTCAAATTTCAAGGGTGTATACTGTATAGTCACAGAAAACTTACTTAAAAACAAACTACGTCGTTTCGTGCCCTTCGTTTTTTAAACTACGCCGTTTTGTGCTTTTTTATCTCCAAAGAATCCCAAGTTAATCTCATTCCAGTACTTGAGAATTCACGATCAGATCTCTCTCTCTCTCTCTCTCGCTCTCTGCCTTCCTCCTCCACGGTCGGCAAGCAACGCCGTATAATCGCCAACGCCCTTCCATTGCGAGCATTCCCGCTACTGCAAATCAAGGGTTGCCGATAGTTTCAGGTACTATTTTATCTCTCTCTCTCACTTCCTCTCCCTCTGTCTATTTATGATCAAGGGCTTCTTCCAAGTAAGCCCTAATTTTCTGTCTCTATTACTCAGATTTTCAGTTTCTTTTCTATGATTTATGTAATATGTAGTTGTGACTTGTTTTCCCTTTGGCAGATGAAGAAATTGGTGCAATTTATGCCGGTTGATATCTATTTTTTGTTTGGTGTCATAATCTGGTACTATTTTCCCATATTCTTGAGCATACTCTTTTTATCCTTCTTTGCTTATTTTACATACTCTCAATGACAATGATCAAGTATAATATTTTGTTGTTGTGTGCGGTTGAAAATTTAATGGGTACTAGCCCAATTGCAGTTGCGTTTTTATTGCATTCAAGTTGTTTGTGAAAATGTCTCATAGAAATCCAATTTAATGAAAGTCTTTGTGTTTCACGCTCCTTGGTTCCTACTTCCTAGTATTACTATGCTTGCCTCCTGTTTATGAAAATGTCTCATAGAAATCTAATTTAATGAAACTCTTTTTGTTTCATGGTCTTTGGTTCCTAGTATTACTATGCTTGCCTCCTTTTAGGTGTTTGTTGCAATGATTGTGTTGTCTTTGTATAGTCTTGCCCAACTTAACTCTATTTGTTTGAGTAATTGATAGACACAAACTTAAAAAATCCGCTACATGTTCTGATATAAGTCGGCCGATGGGATTTGTAGATTCCACTATGGAGGACATATATTTTGAGGTTACGAAAAGCCTAATTTTGTTTTTGTTCGTGAAAAATTTTAATGGTTAGATGCTTGGCTTGGTTTATTTGTAGAAGACCTTGTTTGACATGCTTTGCTTCATTTGGAAAGGCAAGTTAAAGAAACCAAGTCCTTGTTATTGTGACAACTTTAGTTTTTTTATGTCATTGGGTACTCTCCTCTTTTCAATTTTAGCTTTCTCATGTTGACTTAATAGGCGAAAAGTAATTGGTGGATTGCCTTATGCTAGTTTTTTATGTTTGTGAACATTCAGCTGATTTGAGATTGTAAGTGCTCCCTTTTCTACCCGCCATCCATTTCGGTTCTTCTAGCGATGGCAACAAAGAGGTAATGAGTAAATATTTGTATGGAGAATTTTTGGCTTATGAACAACCCAAGTCGTATTCTGAGGCCAGATTACATGTAGCACTTCAAATAAGCGAAAAAAGCCTGTTTCACCACCGATTTCATCTCCAAAGTTTTATCATCTTGTAAATGTTATTTGTTATCTTTAACAAATTTATTTGTTATACTTTCAGCTTCTATCTTGACTTGCAAATTGTTATGTGACGAAGCCACGAAGATTGAATAGCTCGAGGCCTTTATGTGCACTTATATGCAAGGAGGTCGCGTTGGGGAAAGCACTTATCGGTAAGTAACTTTTGTAAGAGCCAAATAGCAAAAAAGTATGTCTTTTTGAACAGCAAAAGGAAAATTTCAGTAATGTTTGAAAATTTATTAGTTTTCTCGAGTCTGCAAAACTTCTATAGCTGTCCTATGAAGCACCGGTGAGATTCTAAGGTGTTTGGTGTTGATACAAATGTACATGCTGCAGGGATAAATGCACTCATCTGACCGCGCTTTTAGGGAAAAAAAGACTGAAGTTTAAAACCGGTCATGAGTAATCATGAGGCAATAAGAGCACAACTTGAGGAGATGACTGTGAGAGGTTAGAATGCTGAGGGCATGAGGCTGAAAATAAGACTTCAATTGACTGTTGGATGCTACAAAAGATGCAGGATGCTAAACGCCTAAATGAGGTACTTACTTTCTTATGATTCTGTTTGGTGTTTGAATGGGCTTGCTGAATGTCTATGGTTACAATGCTATACATTGGCCTTCAAAAATCAAGTTGGGTGTTCTTAGTTGCCCCTTTACTTTTAATTGTATAATAAAGATGAATGATTCTTCAAGTTATTTTTTTTCGCATAGAGGACATGAGGACAAACTTCAAAGACTTATTCGCATAGAGATTGGTGGAATGATTCTTCAAGTGATTTTTTTCACTTTTGTAGTGAGAATTGAATCTATTTGAGACAAGTGCAGGCTATGTAACACGGACACAGACAAGGACACGGCAAAAATTACAGATTGACTCCCAAAAAATTTAAAAAAATTACAGTTTGATCCCTGCCATATCCCCCATCCGTGACCCCACTAAAAAATTTGGGGATACGCCACGTGGCATATCCCGTACTTGTCCCGCCGTGTCCCCGTGTCCAACACTCTGATACGGCGATCTCTAGAAGTGTCGGTGCTGCATAAAGTACAGTTTAGTAATAAATATACATATGCATGTGTTTCTATAGGTATAATCCTTTGTGGTCGTTTTCCTAAGTAAGCTAGCAACTGGGTAAAACTTCATTCACTAATTAGCATGAGTTAGTGACAAGCTTACACAACATATATGGTGCCAACACAACATAGATAACGGATGAGGCGTGGATACTCCTAAGAAAGAGTTGTGCACCGATATGCCTTGGATACTTGTGATACGTATCCGATACTTACGAAATGTTTCTATAAGATCAAAAAATACCTCTCATGTCGCCAAAATCTTGTATCCAACCTTCAATGATATTGATTCATACTTCCGTTTCAGATTTGATTCTCCCTATTCAAATAAAATAAAGTTGCATGTGGTTTTCTTTAGATAGCAATTTTGTTTATTGAACAATTCTTTTTTCTTTTTAGTCATCTTGTATTCTAGCCATTTTATAGCGTGTTCTTGTTATTTCCTCCACAGGGACATTTGGATGGCATTGGTGATACGCGGTGCAAGATCTTATAGCATTAAGGCTTTGTTTAATTGTCTGTCTTTTGTACTTTTACCCAAATTTGTGGGTGGTTCTTTTGTACTTGTACCCAAATTTGTGGGCGTTTTTATCGTGATTAATTTTTGTAATGGATCTATATATTGTTTTGTTTCACATTTATAATGGAGTGGTGTTGAAATCCTTTTGGATTGTGATATGTGAGTAGTGAGTTTCCTAGTTATTGAGCAGGTTTTAGAGTAAAAGAGTAAATTTAGATTTTTGAAAAAGAAAATAATATACAAAAGTAGCTTTTTGTGACCAGCCATTTAGTCATTTGGTGACCAATGTAACAAGTCACTAAAAAGAAGTGCTATTGCAACCAACTATTTAGTCATCGAAACATGTGGAATATGATTCCAAATTGGCTTCTTTTGCGACCAACAGGTATGTATGGCAACCACTTTTAAGTCCTTTTTGCGACCAAAGGTTAGTCACAATATCAATTCCCTATTGTGACCAGGTTTACTTGGTCGCCTATTATTGTAGATAACGCGACCACGTCACACTTGGGTCGCGAAGTACCAAATACGACTAGCTTATTGCGACTGCGCTTGTGACCAAGTTTTGTGGTCGCTAAATCAATTTGCGACCAGATTTGCCTATTTTTGCAACCACACTGTTGGTCACAGAATCTCTAATTTCTTGTAGTGAACTTTATGTTTGGAAAGTGAAAAAAGAAAAAGGGAGTGATTTCCGCATCCCTAAATTGTTTATCCACACCCTTTTTTTTTGTCTTTTAGTGAACTTTTTATGTGTAAATATTTTATTAAAAAACAAGAAAAAGGTGTGGATAATAATTTGGGGTGTGAAAATCAATTATAAAAAAAAAGATTAGAAAAGTAAAAAATGAATAGAAAGTAAAAAGAAACAAAATGGGAAAAGAAAAGATTAGCAATGAGGTGGATAGTTGAATCTTTTTGCCATGGCAGTGTAGCCTGTCTGCTTGCTTCAGATTTCCAGTGGTGCATATGGAATTTTTTTGCGTGAGTACTGAGTGAAGGTGAGGGTAATATAGGTATCTTATAATTTTTTGCACAGTTGCATCATCTTTTCCATCTAGTTTCTGACTGCATTTTAACGAAAGGGGGTGATTTGATATTGTCAGCTAAAGGAGGGGAGGTGAGTCTCATTTCAAAAACCTCAGGGGAGGTATCTGTCGGTGTCAGAAACCTCGGGGGAGGTTAGTGATAATTACCCTATTCCTTATGTATCTAGTTTGACAACAAGGATCCAATGAGGGCTCCCTCACTTTGCTAGGGTGAGGGGCTTTCATTTCCGGATTGAATTTCAACGATCCGAACCGTTAGATGTGTTTAAAACATGTTTTTAAGGTTTAACGCAAGGATTCGTAAAAAAAAAAATACTCGGAAGGGCTTGATCCGATTAATTTTTGATAAAAACGTTATATAGATCAAGCCCTTCCGAGTATTTTTTTTTTTACGAATCCTTACGTTAAACCTTGAAAACATATTTTAAAAATATTGAGCGGTTCGGATCGTCGAAATTTGATACCGAAAGTTGGAAAAAAGGCTAAGTCCCTCATTGTAGCAAAATGAGGGAGCCCTCATTAGAAATGCTCCCTCTAGTTTGATAGGTCTCGTCTAGTAGGTTTCAATTTTTTTTTTTTTCAAAATCAAGTTAGTTGTGCTATAGGATTGCGGTGCATCTAATTCGATCTTGAATTGAAGGTAAGCAACATATAGGACTGATGTTGTTTAGGAAAATAACAGATGACTAGGCATTCATTTCATTCAGTCATGAGGTCTAGACATAGACAATGTAAGGTTGCTATGTTTGTGATGTTCATCTCTCTCAATAGACTCATTCTTTTGCTAATCAGAAGTTTAGTTCTCTTGATTATCTTTCAAGATTGAATGTTCTGAATGAGAAAAGAACCAGAGCTCTCTCTCTCTCTCTCTCTCACTCTTCTCCTGTTTATTATTGGCTGCCTGGTGTGGTCTGTCTCGGCTCAATAGTGCAGATAACGTCAAAACTCAAAAGAGTTCTTTCTCAACCACATGGTAGGGTACACATCTTTTTCACATGCAGGCTTCTCCACATAAAAGAAAAAGAGGTCTGGTACAGTACAGAGTCCCGTAAATTCACCCATAAAATGCATCCAACGGGTGAATTTATGGGACTCTTTTTTGTACCAAACATTTTCCCTGAGAAAAAATCTTCTTGTACTGCACCTGTGCTTCACCATACCAAGCTCTTTTTTCTTCTTTTCTTCCCTTTTGACAATGAGAGAGTGGGTCTGCTTAATTCCCAAGCTAATTAATGCACTAAACACCTGTAATGGAAAGAGAGAAAGTAATTGAGGCAGTTGAGGTAGGGGAATTGAACTTCACACCCCCCATTTCAACATTTGCACCCCTTTTTTATTTTTATTAGGGTGAAATTACTGAAATACCCCTCCATTTCAACATCTGCACCCCGCAAGGGATTATAAAATGGAGGGATATTTCAGTAATTTCACCCTAATAAAAACAAAAAGAGGGTACAAATGTTGAAATGAGGGTGTGAAGTTCAATTCCCGGTAATGAGAAGCCCTTAACTTTCAAGCTGTCAATCTATTAACACGCCAAAACTGAAAACAAAAATGCTACAGACACACAACAAATCACACCTCCAACCACACAACACACGTGTCATGCCAGAAGGTAGCATGACACGTGTCAGTGGGCCCCGCCACCACAAAAAAATTGAAATCTTTTCATCTCTCTCTCCCCTCCCCTCATCTTTCTCGATTTCTCCCCACCAAATCCAATCCCCTCCTCCATATCCACCACCAGCAAAAGAAACAGTCAACTCACCACCGCTCGCCGCCATTAATGTCCAGTGCTTCTCCCCAAGCTTCCCTCCTCCCACCCCCACTGCCAACGCCGCATTGCCGTCAACTTACTGGCGGGGCCCGCGGACACGTGTCTTGACTCTTAGCGCGACACGTGTGTGTTGTGTGGTTGGAGGTGTGGTTTCTTGTGTGCCAGATTGTTCAACTGAAAAATCTTTCAAAGCTCAACTTCCAAAGTTGTGGTCCTTGTGTGCTCCCCTGTTTGGTGTGGAACCAAAAATAAAGCTGGCTCATAATTTCCTTTGTGGGGGAGAGAAGAAATTTCCTTTGTGATTCCATTTCTTACACACGACTCCATTTTCATTCTAACAACACGGATCTTCCACACATTTACACGTGACCATACTTGTCTATGCAATTCTTCTGCAGCCACACAAGCACAATAATAAATGTAATTTTGTTTTATCTACTTAAAAAGTAAATAAATATCACCTAGTACTTTCTATGAAACTCATTCCAAGCCTCACCACAACAATCAAGTCCATTAAATTTGTAAGGTGTAGTGGGCCGAAATATAATGCACCCCTAGGGGCTATGGAAGGCTCGGCATGATAGTCCAGAAGATGAGAAGGCCAAGGCCTATCTCCTAACAAGAAGTGGGTTGGAGCGTTACAAGAGCCCAACCTGAGCGCCTCGGAACTGTTTGACTCGGAGCAAACCAACGTACCGGCCGGGACAAGACTATCTCGGCCGAGCCGTCATTGACCAAACAAGACGTCCGAGCCGGAAGAGTCGAGATAACATGAGACGCCGTGACGTCACCCGAAGCGCAGCCCCATTTATGGGTCACATGTGCGGAACCAACTAGCCGACGTCATGGTGACGGCAGCTGAGCCGTTATGGCACACATTGTTCCCTAATTGGAGACAATTCACATGCAGTGATAACAGAATGACATCGTGACGTCACGAGACGTCACCCGAGCCTCTTGACCAATTTACCCCTATACTTGGAGCACAAGCCAGGGGTGCCTATATAAGAGAAGGAGATGCAACCCTAAAGAGGTACACAATTCACTTTTAACCATCTCAATATTACTTCTCTGGTTTTCATCTCCTCCATCTAATCACTAGACCGTTAGAGTGCCTTCCCTGGTCAATTTCCGGCCAGGTTAGACACTAACACCGGGTGCTACATGTGCATGCAGGAGACCCCAAAGAAGCTTGATCTAGCCCATCACGATGCAGGAGGACGCCAAAGAAGTCCGTCGGAAAAACGGGACGCCACATAAGGTTTAAGTTTAAACAAAATTGCATACGATTTATTGATCCAAGTATTCAATTCTTAATCTAAAATTCTGAAGGGAAAAATTCAAAAAAACTCATGAACTTTCGGCCAATTCTAAAAAAAACACATGTACTTCGACTGTCAACAAAACGACACCTGAATTGGTCAGTCTATTAACAAAAGCGCACCTACCGTACCATTCTGTTAAGAAGTTGACGGATGGCACTTAACGGCATCAGTTAACTAATGTTTTGAAATCCGACGACTATGTGCACGAATCTCTTGTGCACAGATGTGTCTGTGGGGCCTACTTATGGGTCCCACACGAAAATCCCAACCGTTCACTAACTTTAAAATAGCTTTTCAAGTGAGGTCATCCAAAAACAGTTCAATCGAATACCCGTAGGTGCTTGATCGGGTAAATCTGTATACAAGTTTTTCTTTGCCATGAAAAAAGCTGCAATATGGCCTGAGCTTTGAATGAGAAAAGAACCGGAGCTCTCTCTCTCTTCTCCTGTTTATTATTGGCTGCCTGGTGAACTATACAGAGTTCTTGAGAGAGAAAGTCAACAGGAGTCGTTGTCTGATGCGTACAAGCTATTCTCTGGAAATCAAAACCCACCTGACCTCATTCGTTTAACCGTTGTCATTCTCTTTAAGCTTGTTCATCTCCTCCTGAACAAAAATCTTCCTCCTTACAAAAATAAAGTGAAAAAACCCAGCTCACAAAATTCACCAATCTGTGGATTACTATTTGTGTCCTCCTTTTGTTCTTATCGCCGTCGAAGGCTTTACTTTGTAACCCCTTTTCTGTCTTATTTCCAAAGAAATCTATCAAGTTTGGATCTTTATTTTTTGGGTATTAGGGGAATCAATCAGTTTCAAAAGCTTGACCAGATTCCTTCTATCTCAGAAGATCCTCATTATCTCTAGCTTCTTTGCAAAACTTTCCTCTTCAGAAACACAGAGCAAAGCAAAACAAACCCATCTTACAAAACTAGAATTTTGTGGTTTCCCTTTTGTTTTTATCCCCTCGTCTCCATTTTTTGTTTTTTTGTTTCTTAACTTTCAAGAATTTTAGTATTTTCAATCCGAACTACGTAAGTATTTTTTCAAGTTCATTTGCTCAATTTTTAATAAAAGGGCAAACAGGTTGTTTTTGGTTTTGTTTTTTTCATAGATTTCTACAGATCTGAATTTTGTCATCAATGGGGAATCACATGCCCAAGATGATTAAAAACATAAAGAAACACATGACCAAATCCCCAGCAACTTCAACAACAATCGCTTTCTGGCCACACGACATTCAAATCAATCTCGACCGCGATTCATATGAGGTGCCAGAAACGTCGGACGGAAGCCTCCAAGATCGAACCACGTCGGACGGAAGCCTCCAAGATCGAACCAACCAAGTCATCGTATCACTAGCAACTGGAGTCGATGTCAAAACCCTCTCATTCGACTCTCTAAAAAAAGTCACTGAATTGCATGTGGATCTGAACCAGGAAGTGGTAAAAGTCATCCTTAAGTTTAAACATGACATATGGGAAACCCCCGAGTTGCTTGAGCTCGTTAAGGAGTATTTTGAGAATAGCTCGCAAACGCTGAATATTTGTTCTGAGTTGGAAAAGTATTGGGAGAGGGCTAGGGATAGACAGTCGATTATTTTAGAGGCGCTTCGAGTGTTTGATGTAGAGTCTGGGTTAGAAGGAGGGAACAACCGTTATGTAAAAACACTGGAGGGGTTGAAGGAATTCAAGGCCGCAGGTGAATTCTAGGCCCTGATTTCCCCTGTTTTTGTGTTTATTCTCTTCACAACTAAGCTAAATTGCACCTTTGTTTTTACATATATAACGCCCGTCTGTTTTAGCGGATATATGAGCATCGGATTGGTTAATATATGCAAGGAGACCAAATATCTGCGTTTGGTTAGCCGAATTAGGCGTGTTAGTCCCTTTGCTGTTAATCCAGGGGATTATGTATGTGGAGATGATTATTTATCTCTTCACTGGTAGTCTGTTTGTTCGCGTTAAAACATGACTTACTTATAGCTCCCCAAATCTTTGAAATCTTAGCTCTCATTCTTTAAAAACAGGTTGGTAACTTAGGGGACAAACATCTTTTAGAAGTTAATTTTGGTATTGAAGGCTCATGTGCTTATCATTGTATCTTGATCGAACCAAGTTTGTTATCATTGTAACATGATTGATTAATAAAAAACTGATTTTTTTTTTTGTATAGGGAAGAAAAACCAAACCAACATTTTTTTTTTCTTCTTATTTTGGGTTCAACAATGTTTTCTCAACTTATTGTTGCCTACTGCAAATTTCTTTTTGTTGGAACAGTGTTTAACATTGATGCTAATTCTTGGTTTTTCTGTTGCAGGCGATCCTTTCCCCGACGAGTTCATCAAGAGATTCCAATCCTTTTGCAATGACCAGAAGTTGATGCTTAAAAAGTTGGAAAACAGAAATAAGCAGCTTGAAGACAAGCTCAATACATCTCAGGTTTGGAGAATGGTCTGCAATTTAATATTCGCCACCGTGGTCACTGGGATTTTGATTGGCACGGTGGTGGCAGTGGCCATTGCGGCACCCCCATTGGTTGCCGGTCTGCCCCCCGCAATTGCCGCTCTGCTGGGGCCTATGGGAACGTGTATCAATTTGTGTTGGAAGAAATTTGAGAACGCGGTGAAAGGACAGAAGGATGTCGTTCAATGGATGGAAGGGGACAGGTCAACGGAAGGGTTCGTGGGTAGCCGTATTGTGATCGAGGACTTGAACACTATTCGGGTAATTATTGACAAGTTGGAGATAGATGTTAAGTATCTGTTGCAGAATGTCGATAATATTCACCAAAAACGAAGGAAGAGGAGGAAGATTGTTGTCAAAGAAGAGGAGGTGAAGAAAGGCATTGAAAAGATAAATAAGAAGATGGAAGAGTTCAATAGGAATGTGGAGCATTTGAGGAACCAAACTGATAAGTGCATCCAGGATGGTCGAAGGGCTAGAACTGTGGTTCTTTATAGTCTCATAAAACCTCATAATCATTGAATCTAGTTGTCTTCTTGTTCTAAAATTTTTAGCTTATTTTCACATTTCATGATTCCAATTGCTGAAGTAGTGTTTATATCTGGAATTGAAGGGAAGCAATTGGACTGATGTTTTTTAGGAAATTAGCAGATGGCTAGGCATTCGTTTCATTCAGTCATGGCGTCTAGGCATGGAACATGTATAGTTGTTATGTTTGTGATGTTCACTTATTTCATTCGACTTTCTTTTAGTGATCAGAATTTTAGTTCTTACTGATGTTTTTTATCAGCATTTAAGAAATAGGAGTGTATGCCCTTTTGAGGCAATCTTAGCCTTTTGGGCAGTCAGCTATCAAGTGACCAACTGAAGTGAAACGGTTAGTGTTACTTTCTATCTAGAGCTGCAAACGTTCGAGTTGCTTGCGAGCAGGTTGTGGCTCGGTTTGGCTTGTTTACTAATCGAGTTGAGCTCGAGTTTTAGGCTAGTTTAGTAAACAATCTCGGCAAAGCTTTGCTTGGCTTGCAAAAGCTCGGCTCATTTATGTCTCGATTATCGGCTCGTTCACACTCCTCACTCTATCTTACATCGCTAACCTAAGTCACTAGCTTGATTTATATAATCTAAAAGCTACTCCACATATTTCTAATTGGTTTTAAGTTGGAATCCTCCAAGAAATTTAAACATGGTATTAGAGCTAGATCTTGGGTGGCGTCACCTCACGTGGTCGAGTCTTTATTCACTTCATACCTGATATCTCCATGTGCATCGGGGCTGCTTGTGAGGGGAGTGTTAGATTTTTTTCTACATCTCTCACCTAGCCACCCAAGCTTGATTTATATCATTCAGCGGTTATTCCATTTATTGTCACACCTATTGTCAATTAATTTTAGGTTGAAACCTTCTAAAAAACCTAACAGTTGTGGTATTCTTCTAGTACTAACTAGGAATGTGGACAAACTGGAGCTTACGAAAAGTTGAGATCTGGTAGGCTTGGACACTGTAGGAGAAAGTGAATTGTTGGAGCATAATAGATCTGGGGAATGAAACAGTGTGGAGTTAAAGAATGCCGCGGTCGGTTCGAATGACCAAATTGGCAACAAATATGCAATCTCTGCTAGTTTTGTGACGGAGTTTGATTAACGACATAATCGCCAGTTAAAATTACAATAGGTTTTTGACACTTTTGTAGGTATGGTGATTGATTCTTGTGTAGTGGGTAAATCAGATTTTTGGGGCGTGGGATACGATCGATGGTGGCTTTAGCTTTCGAGGAAGCGGTGTGGCAGTGTTCATGGGTGTAGCAAACTGCGATGAGGCAACCATGGTGGCGCGGTGACTGTTGGATTTGCTGGTTGTCCTTTTGAATTCAGGGGTGTTTTTGGTGTCAGCTTTTGCTGAATTTTGGGGTGTGCGATGCTCTAGTTTTGTTGGTTTCTTTCCAAAATTCTAGATTTTCTTTTTCTTTTTTTCTCCGTCTCTTGTAATATTTTATTGTTATCTATGAAATATTACTACCTTTGCCGATAAAAAAAAAATAATGATTGATTTTATTTTATTTATACAGTTTATTTCTAGAATCGAATAAGAACAAGGACCCAGGGAAAATGACATTTTGCAAAGAAAGAACATAAACCATTTCTTTTGGAAATTTCACCAAACAAGCATCAGATTGAAACATGAGGGGGTAATTAAATATTGGGAATTCTTTGGTTGGTTAGGACTGGACCACGTGCTCGTATATTCAATTTGGGTTACGTGAAGATCCAACCGTAGCTTGAAGGTACACGTGTTCATAAAAATTGCTAACTACCGCTTATTGAGCGAATGATATCTCGGCTAGATTTATATGAAATATATCGCAAATTTTCAAGTAATTTTAGTATTCTCTGTGCCTTAAAAACAGATCATTGGGCGGTGGTTTGTATTACTACCATTTTTGAATCTCTACAAAACATTAGAACAAAGCAGTAAGATAAAAAACTTGACATACAATACATCACGGTCATATGACTTCTCCCCTAGATGCATCTCTCCATAATTTCTCAACTGTGCTACAACGTTGAAAAGATCAAACTTCCAATTACATAGAAAAACAAGAAGAATTTTTAATTAAAGGAAATATACTCAGAATATTACTACTAAGATAAGACCTCCCAAGTAAATAATGGTTAGAGGAATTTTTTTAAGAATTTATTGAGAAACAACTGAGAATGCATTATTTGAGGACAACGTGTAATTGGGTGGCGAGAAGTCACCACAAAAAATGAAAAATAAAGGTCATCTGACTTTTCAAATCGTGGGACATAAAGGTGCGCGTAAGCTCAAGGGGCCAAGTTGTGGGAAGTTTTCAAATATTTTCTACATTGCACGGGAAATTAAATGAAATTAAATTTTCCCGTGTTGGTCTAGATTTTTTTTTTTTTCAAACGATAGGAAAATACAACTACGAATAACATCAAACTGAAAACAAAGTTTACGATGATTAAAGTTACAGTGGTTCATAGCAGGAGAAAAAGTAAGATATAAAATATCTAACTTTAAATAATATTGATAACTTTGATTTTGGTCAATGATAAAATTGGTCTATCAAGGTCTAGTTTATTAATGGGGTCAGTCATTGTTTATTAATAAGATCGAAGAATAAAGAGTGGTGACAGTTAGTCATTGTTTAAATTATTAATAGGGTCTCCTACTTGATTATGAAGGTATGCTATAAACATGTGCCATTACAAAGTCAATCTCAAGTTCAAAAGAAAAAAAAAAAATACTCCTAAAAGCTTTGTACGGGCCAGTACAATTTCCATAGGCATATTTACCGACAACTCCATTAAAATTTGAAAAAAGCATCGCCCAGGTTTGATTGTTCCATCTCTCTCTCAGCTATATACGGCCGAGTAAAAGTTACATTTCTCTTGCTCTCTACCCACCCCCACATAAGTACCCTATTAAAGTGTTTAAACTTAAATATAGGGTATCTTATGAAAGTGTTTAGAGGCTAGAACCCTAGGGTACCCTATAAAAGTACCTAAATCACTAAAACTCTATAATAGGAAAGTGCACTATAAACCTAAACCCTAGGGTACCATATGAAGTGCCTAAATCCTAGGGTACCCTATGAAAGTGCTTAAACCTAAACCTAAACCTAGGGTACCTTATAAAAATGCCTAGCTATAATCCTAGGGTACGTTATAAAAATGCCTAAACCACTAAAATCCTATAAGAAGCTGAATTTATTTGAGGCCTCGGTCCATGCCTCAGCCCATTCCAATTCGGACTCCCAAACTTGGGTGTCCAAACCTATCGACTTTGCGGGCTGAACTCACTCAAATTGCTGAGGCCGGCCCAGACCAAAATACTCGGGTTGTTTAATTTTTTGGGTCGGGTTTTCATTAGATGGGTCCCAGTGTGAGATCTTAGAAAAACTTGGAGAAGAAGCGATTCCGTCGCCGATTACAAAGAAAAACACAGAGACCTCTCATCGGCCACTCATTGCTTTCCCCTTAACCCTCCTCCCTCTCTCTCTCTCCTTTAAAACCCTACTCTCTCTCTCTAAAAAAACTACTCTCTCTTTACATGGATATCGACTCCACAGAGTACCGGTTGAGCCGTGAACTTCGAGGGCACGATGACGACGTAAGTCTCTCGCATTCTGTAAATTAAAAATCCGATCTTTCTTTTCAATCCAATTGAATTTCTTTCGTATGCTTGTACTGAATTGAATCTATTTACACTCTAGGTTCGTGGTATATGCGTTTGTGGCAATGTTGGCATAGCAACTTCGTCGAGAGACAAAACAATTAGGGTTTGGTCATTGGACCCTGTATCCAACAATCGAAATGATTACGCCATGTCGAAAATACTATTAGGGCACACCAGTTTTGTGGGGCCACTGGCTTGGGTTTCGCCGAATGAGGAGTTTCCGGAAGGCGGGATTGTGTCTGGTGGGATGGACACTCTTGTTTTGGTTTGGGACTTGAGGACCGGAGAGGCGGTGCAGACACTGAAAGGTCATAAGTCGCAGGTCACCGGCATTGCGTTGGATGGGTCGGACATTGTTTCGGCTTCAGTTGATTGGTGAGCTTCGTGCTGCTCATGTTTCACAATTGCATCTTTCTTTCATGTTCTGTTTGGTAAATGAGAATTATTTAGATTCTTTGTGCATATTCGCTGTTACTAGTAATTAACTACGTTAGTGAACTAGTTCGGTAGGTTTGGAAGGAGGATTTAAATGTAGCATTTGGGTTCCTTTGTGGGTCTAAGCTGCTACTAGAGATTGCCCATGTTACTTTAATATTGAGCTTAGTCTGAAGTTTTGGCGGTGGTTTTTGGTTGGCATATGATTTATATTTTTATATGTCTGAAATGTGCATGTTCCCTAAGTATCTATGATGTGACTTTTGCATAAATAAGGTGACGAGATGCAATTTTTATAGGCTGGATGCCAACTGGTAGTTTCCCTTTCTTTTCGGTTGTTAAAAATTCCTGGTGGTTGTTACATGCTCTTGCCCTATTCTTGTATCAATACTGTACACCACATGACAATCTTTCTCTTGCGGTTCGTGGCCCAAGAGCCAAATATTTAAATATAGAAAGTTGTTGCAAATTGTAGATTTGGGAGGCTCATTTTTAGCTTTTAATTTTTAACTTGGTGCTATTTGGATTATGGTCAAAATGCATTTTGAATTTGGTAGACTGTCTAGGAGAAATGTGCAGGATCCATTTTGCAATAGGAGTAGTATTTGAGAGATATGTGCATAACACATTCTGTAGGTGTTTTTGTTAACCGAATGGGAAAAGTGGAAAATGAGAAGTGCCACCCTACTTTTGACTTCTCCTCTCTAAACATCGAAACGGAAAATTCATTATCCCAAAATGAGTTTTGGTGAAGCAAACAGTCGAAAGCTGAAAAACAGAAAATGAAAATGCAAAAAGTAAGGTGCCAAACACCTTGGCATGCCCAGTGCACAACGCTCCTATTTAAAACAAGATCTGGTTAGAAGAAGACTACCTTAGCCTCACTTATAGATAGAGCTCAGAGTTGATGTTTTTTTGTAACTCGAACCTGCTTCACAACATTGATTCGGGAAAACAATTGGTGCCATGCTAGGTCACATCCTTTAAATTTCTTGAAATCCTGAAATTATGGACTGTTACTGGGTTGATAGTTGTTTGCTATTTATGGAGTATTGTATAGTTGATAGTTGTTTGCTATTTATGGAGTATTGTATAGTTCTATGCTTCTTTTTAACGCGGATTGATTTATTTAATTTTTTACCTTT
Organism: Gaultheria prostrata; assembly: GCA_036023075.1. Taxonomy (NCBI): domain Eukaryota; kingdom Viridiplantae; phylum Streptophyta; class Magnoliopsida; order Ericales; family Ericaceae; genus Gaultheria; species Gaultheria prostrata. The sequence goes on along the minus strand of JAXBDA010002807.1, from coordinate 10,360 downwards.
CTTCTTTGAGAAAATGCTATATTGTGTTATTATTGGCGCTTCGTTATTGTAGCACATTAAGACGATGGAGGAAAGGTCAACCCATTGAGTCTTGGGAGGCTCATAAGGCAGCAATTCAATCTGTTATAAAGTTGCCTTCAGGCGAGCTTGTTACAGGTATGAGTAAGTAAAATAGTATGAGAGAATCTTTTGAGTGTGGTTGATAAGGTGTTTTCCTCTTCTTTGCAACCTTCGTCTTCAAGTTCCTAATTTTCTTTATGAGTGATTTCTTGACTATAAATTGATTTGGGTTCTGATTGATAGTATTGATTGTGTTTTATTGTGCTTGAGGTTCAAGTGACACAACTTTAAAGCTTTGGAGAGGAAGGTCATGCATGCATACTTTTGTAGGGCATACAGGTTTGCTTGTTTTGCTTCTGTAAGCATTGCTCTAACTTTTGTATAAATTTGACTAACTTTTTCCTTTATGTCTACTTGCTTTTGGCAACCGTGCAGATACTGTTAGAAGCCTGGCTGTGATGCCTGATTTGGGAATTATTTCTGCGTCTCATGATGGGTAAAGTTTTTATCTCTCTGTGGTCTAGATGATGAATTGCTTGCTCCGAATTTGGGTCTGCTTTTGATTGGACTCTGTGACAGTTGTCAAGTGCTAGTTTTTGGACTCCCAATGTCATAAACTATACCTCTGCCATCATCATGTTCGGATATAAAGGATTATAAGTTTGGAATTTTGACCGTCAATTTGTGGCAAATGATAACTATGTCACATTAACTTGGGTATGGAGCTTGAATATGCATCTAGGCATCGAACCTTAATCTTATGATGTATAGAGAACAAATCCAAATGTAGGCATGGGTGCATGGAGACATGGACACAGCGGTAGCATTTAAATCATATGTTAGGTTGGATAATTTGTCAATATAAGAGGGTATGATTTAGTTATTTAGGAGACTGGAATGAAATTGGGAGAGGGGAAAAAAGCATCTATATGCAATTCCTGTTAGAGGCTCAAGTTTTTCTTCGTTGTCACTTTAAGCCTTTTTTCCATACATAATTAAAAAATTTGGGGTCCACTTATCTAATTGGAGTTCCGGGGGAGTTGGACATGTGTCCTGCACCAAAGAAAACTAGAGGAGCCCTTATAAGCAGCTAATGATGCATTCCAATGGTGAGAGAGGTGGGTGGAAATTGCAGTGGATGCTCAATGACAATTAGGGGATGAAATGAAGGGCTTTGAAGCCATGATCTCTTCTTATTGTTTTGTATTTTTGCAGTTCTTTTGTACGTTGAACATATTTTCCCCCTTCTCTTTTGATTGTTTCTCATTTAATCAGGCTGGAGGAAGGTTGACCTTTTATACTTTTCCTTCTCGTTGCAACTAATTCTTTGTGTGGGATGTCTAGTGATTCATTTCCTTATGCTTGTGTAATCATAAACGAAGAAACTGATCACCCAGGTCTTGTATATTAAGCTAATGACCGTGACCTCATTATGGTGTTCTACTTGGTTATTTATGTTAAAGTATGATAGTTCCCTCAGTTTGTGCATGCTTCTTTGTTACCAGACTAGAGTTGAGTAATTCTGAGTTGAGTAATTCATACTCTGATCCTCTTGGCCTATTCCTTAATCTAGTTCCATTATCATTTCTTCTCAATTCTCATTTTCCCCCCTTCCAACTTTTTATTAATGTTGGCGTTGGGTGTATTTTGACAGTTCCCTCAGGTTATGGGCAGTTAGTGGTCAAGTTCTAATGGAGATGGTTGGTCACACGTCCATTGTCTACTCTGTGGATTCGCACCTTTGTGGACTGATTGTCAGTGGCAGCGAAGACTGTTTTGTGAAAATATGGAAAGGTTTTTATTTTCTTTTTCAGCTTCTTATATATTTTTACTTGCAATTGTTGTTTGCTAGCAATTTTCTTTTCTATTGGTAAGTCTTTTTTTCGCATTTGTCAAATATTTGAGTATCTTGCCATCTTATCTTTGGCTTTGAGTTTGTTTGGTTTCTCTATACTTGGTGATACACTAGTGCTAGAACTAGCTGTATTTTTTATGCCCTCCACTTAGCTTTGCTACCTAAAAATGGTTAACGATCATTGGTTTGGATTTGATCAATTGGAAGGCATGGTGGTACGATAGAAGGAGTTTGGCTCAAGAGAAATGACGTCTGAGAACTAAACGTTGAGACGTTTTTTATATGAGGGGGAATAACATCATTTTGCATGTCCACTAATTAGCATTAACCCACTGATGGTATTAGTCAACTGTTTAGTGCTGTTTTAAATTTTATTGGTAAATGAATGGAACTTATCTGTATATTATGCCCGAAGGGCTTTAATGTTGTCTATTTGTTGATATTTGGTTGCCACCCTGGAGTAGATATCAAGGGCCAAATGGAAGAAAAAAGGTAAAAGAGTTGCATGTTCCATTTTGGAATTGGCAGTACACTGAATGAGAACCAATTTGGAGGTAGGTGGGTGGGTATTGATTTTTGTTTTTTTGGGTGGAGGAGAGGGGGTGGGGATGCACTCAAAGATCTCTGAATAGATATGTGAAAGTCATGATCCGCGTATTACTATTTGGTAACAGCCCGGGAAGTACTTTTACGAAGTAGATAAGGTGAAAAATAGAAATTATATAGTCTCATTGTGATATAGTAGCTAGTAGTTAAGAATAAGAAAAGTTAGGGAAAAGTAGGCCAATTAAAAGGGAAGAATAATAATTATTAGGAGGAAGCAATGCTGAGCAAGAAAATTATGAGTAAGCCCTGCTAATAAAAAGGTTTATTGGGAGAAAGTTTGCATCTGTTTCATTATCTAGGAGTATTTTTGTCAAAATAATGTTGTTATCAATTGTGATTACAATGTTTTAAGACCGTAATGGAAAATTGATTTTGAGGAAGCAAAGCCACCTTCATCTTTAATATGGGCATCTAAAACTACTTGTTTGTTTTTCAATATTAACTGCTGGGACAAATATTGTGTTATGTTTTGCTTTCCTTGTTTGAATCTTTAGAGTTTAGATATATAAATTGAGGTTGTTTCATTACCTGGGAAAATGCTGTTGTGTTGCAGATGGAGTTTGTATACAAAGTATAGAGCATCCTGGTTGTATTTGGGATGTAAAGTTCCTGGAAAATGGTGATATTGTGACTGCGTGTTCTGATGGAGTTGTGCGTATTTGGACAATAAATCATGATAAGATTGCTGATTTATCAGAGCTTGAATCATTTGCTTCTCAACTTTCTCATTACAAGATTAGCAGGTACTTCATTTATAAATTTCTTGTCTGAAGGACTAAAACTAATTAATTTTGATTCGTACCATAGGCTTCGTGCAAGTTAGAAATCAAGGCTTGTTTAATACGTCTAGTATTGTTCTTGGATAATGACTTCCTGTTATATCAGGCCTCAATATGTTTTCCCTTGAAATTTAAGTTTTTGATGCATTTATGTCCGTTGTACTTCTGCTCTGAGCTTTGCAGCCTGAGTGGTAAGATATATAGTATTAATTCCTAGTTAACCATTTTGTTGGCCTCTCTGCCTCTTTGGCTCGCAAGCTTTGCCTAATAGTATCTTCTGGTGTTTCTAGAAAGAAGGTTGGAGGATTAAAATTGGAAGATTTACCAGGGCTAGAGGCGTTACAGCTTCCAGGTTCAGTCCTGTTTTTTATTATTGGCGCAATCTTCACAGCTCGTTCCTACTTTTGTGCATTGCAAGAAAAACTTCACTAAGTTTACAGCAGTTCTGTTGCCTAAGAACATCCCGATAGCTGATAGATGATGCTCAGTTGCTGCGTGGGAAGATATTTAGCGTCGAGGAAGACTGTTTCCTTGATCTGAACTGCATTTATACTAAAATACACGTTTCTTGTCCATATTTTTGTGCCATTTGATACCCGCCAGTAATAGACTAATAAGAGTATCAAGTAAAAAGAGTCGAGGGAAAGCATAATTAGGTAGGCAGAAATGTTTTTACTATTTTGAAGATGTTTAGTGGTTAAATAGATTGCAGAAAAGCTGTTGTGCTCAGAAATTCTAATAAACTCTAATGTTGCGGGGATCAGGAACAAGCGATGGTCAGACAAAGGTTGTCAGAGAAGGGGACAATGGTGTAGCATATGCTTGGAATTTGAAGGAGCAGAAGTGGGATAAGGTCAGTTCTGTCATAATATTAGCTTTTCTGCCATTTGTCTCATGGTTAATTTGCCCGACCGCTGTCTACTTCAACCAATCATTTAAACTGTTTGTGCATTGTTTTGTGTTCTGCAATCTTCTCGGATTTGTCCTTTGAAATCATCACGCATTGCTCTATAAAGTTCCTGCAGCGTCTTATGAAGTTCATATGCAGTCCTCTTATCGGATACTTTTCCTCACAGACTCGGAGTTAATCCTTACATCTGATGGAAATTTCCTGATTATAAAGTGATGGCTTATATGTTAATATAATGTAATGAGTATTAAGGTTTGAAGAATAAAGAAACTCATTCTGATTGTTAAGAAAAAATTGTAACTTCTGACGTGGATAAAATTCTTGTATAGTTTCCAGTACATTCCTAAGTAGTTACACTACTTCGATGTCAGCATCTCCATGAATATGTGCTCAATTTTAGATTACTACTAGTATATCCAGAGATTCCGTGTCCAGGGGAGTCGGGCAGTTTAACACGCATCCTCCCCTGATATTTATCTCAACTACATTTATCATAGTGTGAAACAATGCTGTTTGTGGCTTCTTTTGAGCTTGAGGTTGTGTATGAAATCTGATAGCTGTGTGTGATGCCTATTTCAGTGGGTACCCTGTAAACTCTGATTATGCTTTCAGTAATGACATGCTCCTCACCACTTAAAATTGAACTTTTGTTCGTCCTAAATGCATGTTGTGCGATTATTTGGTGGTAGTTCACTCGTGTTATAAGTGATTAGTGCGTTTTTAAACTTATATTTGCCTTTGTGAAGGTATTTAGTTTTAATGGGGCCAAGTCACTTAGTTCTTTGGTTTATCTTTATTCTTCAGCTTCTTCTCCAATTTGTAACTTCTGTTATTGTAGAAACGTTTATAGTCAGTGTTATTCTTCTTATTCAGATTGGCGAAGTTGTTGATGGACCTGATGATAGCATGAATCGTCCTGTTCTTGATGGGGTTCAGTATGATCACGGTTAGGTTTTTTAATCTGGCTGATTTCTGTTTCATGCTTCCATCATTTTCTTGGTCATTCTTGCCATAACAGTTTAAATATCTTCGCTCAGTATTTGATGTTGACATTGGAGATGGTGAGCCTATTCGTAAATTGCCCTATAATCGATCAGGTAACTTGTTGCACCTCGGCCTTATTCTACCCTTCAGTCTGGTAACCTAAAGCTATTGTTTTCATTTATTTCGTAATGAATTTGGTTGATGATGATTCTTATATCACTGTAAGAGCACTCCCTCCCTGGTCTTGCCGTGCAGAGCTCTGCTCAAATATGCAATCTTGTGACTGGACTCACTCTCTCTTACTACACCAAGTTATGGTTCCTTAGATATAGGTTTACTAAGCAATTACTATTCTTATAAGATTGAAGATTGGGCTTTCCAATGTGAAATGAAGGTTCAGTCATGATAGTGCATGTATTTGGCTAATAATTGCCAATATTTCGGACTTCTTATAAGATTGAGGACAATTTCGTTTCGTTTCACTTTTTCCTTTTGTATTGTATTCTCTTTGGCGGACTTCTCATCCCCTTTTTCTTGTTCCTCTTCTCTTTTATTGACGAATTGTATTTATTACATGTGTGTGTCGCCGATTCGGAGTTTAAAGGAGAGGAGTAAAGAATTAGCTAGGGTAAGGAGAGTTATGGGGGATGTCTTAACACCAGTACTTCTCTCAAAGGCTAGGATGTGGGGCAGCAGATTGAGTGATTGGAGGAGGTGTGAGCCTAAGTAAGTATAAGAGTGCTGTAATAGGCAAAAAGAGTACCAAGTGAGTCTCACTATTCCCAAATTGCTTGGATATGGTGTGGGTTATGAAGTCTTTGACTTATATAATGCTGGATATCTCCATGTAATAGCTTAAGCATATATCGTAAACCGAACCTTATTGGAAGCGCACTTGGCTTCCAACTGTCTCATTTTGTTTGTGTCATGGACTCTTGTAAAAAGTGCCAAGTATCCTATTTTCCTCTTTCTTGCGTAATTGTTTTTCCTTGAAGAAATATTCTGTCTATTTTTAACTGACATTTGATTAAACAAATTGGTGAGCAACTTCCAGATGATCTCTATGCTACTGCTGATAAGTGGCTTTTGAAGGAGAATCTTCCTCTTTCCTATCGTCAGCAAATTGTGGAGTTTATAATCCAAAATACAGGACAAAGAGATTTCACGCTTGATTCAGCATTTCGTGATCCATATACTGGGGGTAAGTATCTTCTTGTGGCTGATGCGTTATGGCCACTGTGGTTCTCTGATGCTGTGGAATCTCCCTATATGCTTTATTTTGATGTGACTAATCCACATTGTTTCAACATTTCAGCTAATGCTTATGTACCAGGAGAATCATCCAACAAGTATGGTACGGTTTTTTACTCTAGTTATTTTGGAGAAGGAAAAGTATAAGTTTGTAGTTTTCAATGTCAATTACAATTCTGTTCTCATCTTGTTCAACTCATGTAATTGACATTTTCCCTTCAGTAACAGCTTCCTCAGCAAAACCTACTTTCAAGCATATTCCCAAGGTATGCACTTTTTGGAGTTCTTTTTCATTCCTAAGCAGTGCATCACTTTTTATCCCGTCAGATTGTTTCAAGTGCATTAAATTTTTTATGGCTATGCAAGTTTGGTGCTTTGTTTGATGTGAAAAAGGGAAGGATTGTGAAGAAATCTTGCTCCTTAATTTCAAATTTAGTCAGTACAGCATACAATAATTGGTATCCTAAAAATTCTAAAGTCCAGCTTCCTATGTTTCTAATTTTTTGTGCCTTTTATTCTGGTTTCCAGAAAGGAATGCTTGTTTTTGATGCGGCCCAGTTTGATGGGATTCTCAAAAAGATTTTAGAGTTTAACAGTGCTCTACTCTCTAAGCCGGTGGGTTTTCCCTCTTTACGTACCACTACGTGGTTCTTTCTTTCTTGTTTTCGATTGTGTGTACCAGTTTTTCTTTGAACCATCATGTGTTGTGATGCGCTTTTCGCTTTCTAATTCCATGGTGAGAGGGAGAGAGAACGGGTCAAATTGGTTCCACAATTTCTTAACAGACAACTGAAAGTTAAAAAAGAAAAAAAAAGAAGAGAAAACCCCATGAAACCACAATTGAAGCCCTACAAAATAAAGTTGTCTGTGAGATAGAAAATGTTATTTTTTTGTTGAATGAGACAATGAGTGACCTCCCATAAAATGTTGTATAGTTGCTAAACATATTCTTTCGGTATCAAATGCCTATACTATTGTTAAATGAGTGATCTTTTTATAATCGTCTGAAGGAACAAAAGGGCTTGTCGCTAACAGAGCTTGAGGTTTCGAGATTGGGTGCTATTGTCAACATTCTAAAGGACACATCACATTATCACTCCAGTATATTTTCAGACGTTGATTTTACTTTGTTGCTGAAATTGGTAAAATCTTGGCCAATTGCAATGATATTTCCAGGTGAAGCTTTGATAATTTGAAATGCTTTTAGGTTCTGGTTCATTTCTTTACGCTGCCTTTTGAATAGGTTGGTGTCATTGTGTTCGGCACATGATGTTTTAATAGTTTGGATTAAGCTTTTTGAGTTAGGGATTCTGTGATGAAGAATATCTGCACACTAGTTTTAGATCAAAAATCACATCTGCTTTCGTGCAAGTGTCCATGAATACTTTTCAATAGGGTTTGGTTTCATTGTGTTCGGCACGTGATGTTTTAGATAGTTTGGATTAAGCTTTTTGAGTTAGGGACTCTGTGATGAAGAATATCCGCTATTTTTATACCTCAAATCAATCTGCTTTTATGCAAGTGCCCATGAATATGGGTTATTGCCTAGTAATGTACCTGAGCAGCATTGCACCATAAAATTGTTTCAGTAACTGTTATGGTAGGCATCGATCACTGTGTACATATTAGTATATCAAAACCTAGGTGACATTTATAGAGCTTTCATAGTACTACTACTACTCTTACTGGGTTTGCATCCTCTTCATAAAATCCTGGGATAGCTCGTACGAGTTTACTTCATTTGGATCATGGTTTTTTTTAAAAGAGTATTGATTGTAATATTCTTGCTGCTGAATGTTTAGTTCCACTCTGGTTAATTTCGTGTATTCTGTGTTTACAGTGATTGACCTATTGAGGATGATCATTTTGCACCCGGATGGGGCTACTAGACTACTCAAGCATATGGATAATGAAAGTGGTACATTGTCAATAAATATACTTATTGTTCATCTGTTGTTTATGATAATAGTTGTAATGGACCTGGTTTTACAAGGACTCACACGTGCTATTTTAGACAACATTACATGTGCACGTATGCTGTATCTGTTTATCACACTCAAACTGAATTAAAGTTAGGGCCCATCAGACCATACCACTCAAGAATGAGGCCTTAGCTGGTCAGACTGAAGAACAGGCCCTAAACACATGCTTACACTGTCTTAGTTCATTTGAAGTATTGTGTGCGGTATATTTTGGCCAAGTTTGGCATTTATCAGTTACCATTTTTCTCCTCATAACTAGATGTGCTGATGGAGATGATTGACATTGTTACTACAAGTCCTCCCGTTCCAGCAAATCTTTTGACCAGCATTCGTGCTGTTACTAACCTCTTCAAGAGTTCATGCTACTATCCGTGGTTGCAAAAGCATCGTAGTGAGGTTAGCATGTTCCTTTTAACTTCTTTGATTAACTAACTGCAATGAACTTTCTTCCTCAGTTTCATATGTGTCCTACCTTTTTTACCTGCCGTTCTTCTAACATACATTAAGTTATATGGAGCACTTATAGCCTCTGGCTCCCATGTGCAGTTATAGCAGTTTTTCCATTGGATCTAAAATCTTGCTGATTTTTCTGTTTATTGACCTTGTAGATTCTTGATGCATTTTCAAGTTGTTTTTCATCTCCAAATAAGAATGTGCAAGTGTCTTATGCTACTTTGATCCTCAAGTAAGTTGGTCTTAAGACTTGAAGCAAGGTTTACTTAGTTGTTTGCAGGGATAAAGGTTACTAAGTTGGTTACCTTCACTGTGGAAGTTTATTAGTTTCTTTATTGCATCACTCGCTGTTGTCATTAAGTATTTGTCACCATCACCTTGGGCCTGTGAGGATATTTTTACTGTTGAAAACAAGGTTTTGACTCCAAGCATCAGATTCATGGGTTACTATGCTTATTGCAATGGGTGTCCATTAGATGCTGAGATGAAATTGAGAATAATGCTCCACCATCTGCACTCCACTTGTCCAGATTTCTTTTGTTCATCCATTATTGCGTAAGACTTAATAAAATTTACTCTTTAAAGTGGCTTATGTGAGCAATTATAACGGACGTGGACCTTCGCAAGGCAAAAGTAATGGCTGTTGTCCCAACATAGGGATCATGGATGCATCTTGGCCCTCCTGGGTTGCTGATTATGTTCTTTTGCTTTTTTTATGGCTTGGAGTCCCAATTGAAAGCTTCTATGGCTGCAAAATCTTAAGCAGTTAGGGCCTGAAAAACTCCCAAGTTTACATACTTTAGGATGATATACCATTAGAGCCAGCTAAAGTTGTTTTTAATATATTGCCAAGGGAGTAAAATCTTGGTAAGACATCTTTTATAGTTGAAAAGTTTAACATCTTTTATAGTTGAAATTTTTAGTCGTAACCTCCTGATACTGTTGCAAGCAGAAGGAAATGTATTTCACACTTTGTACTCGGCTGGAGATGGAGTAGGAAGAGAAGGAATCTATTCAAGATCCACTTGTTTAAGAGTTTAGTGACTTTCACTGTCAAGGATATTACTCGTACGTGTTATGATAGACTACGTATAACAAACTGTGATGGTTTATGAACATTACATTCTTGTATAGTTGAGCACTGTACTTGCACTAAGTAATGTCTCTTAGCTCGTAACAGCAATGATGAGCAGGGTACAACTGCACTTCCTCGCTAAAATTTTGAACATTGTACTCCATGGTTGACACTCAGTAAAACATAATTATTCCTTTTCCATCTTTGATATTGTGTTTGGTTGAATTTGGCTTCAACTTTCAGTTTTTTCATTGGGATTTTGAGACATGTTCTTTTCCATCTTTGATTATTGAGCTGTCACTTGGTGTGTTACAGTTATTCTGTGCTATTGATTGAAAGCAAGGACCAAGAAGGCCAATCCCAAGTTCTGTCAGCAGCTCTTGAGGTAGGGCTTTACGTTGCTAT